>APFE031394486.1:0-16494 GCA_000404065.3 Pinus taeda
ATTGTGGAGGAAGTTGATATTCCCTAGGAAGGACTCCATAGCCTTCTTGTTTACTGGGAAGGGAATCTGCGTGATTTCACTGACCCTCTCCGGGTCTACCTTAATCCCACTTTTGGAAATGATGTGGCCCAAGAGATTACCCTCAAACACTGCAAAGATACTCTTCTTGGGATTAAGAGGTATCTCGTACTTGCAACATCACTCAATTTTTTCTTTAAGTGGCGCATGTGGTCTAACCTCTATTTGGAAAACATTGTTACGTCATCGAGATAGACTGCTATGCTCTATCCGATCAACTCGCATAATGTGATGTCCATATCACATTGGAATGTTGTACTAGCATTGATCAACCCAAATGGCATTCACCTGAATGCGAACGTGCCCTAGTTCGTACATAAAGTGGTTTTAAGTCTATGAGTCTCTTAAATGAGAACTTGGTTTCATCATGAGTATCCATCTAACAAAGAAAACATTTTTGACCCCGATACTATTTGTAGTATCTGTTCCATAGGCGACACGGGATAGGTGTCTTTATTCGAGGCACAATTCAAATTTCAAAAATCAACACATAAGCGGATTTCCCTAGACTTCTTTCTCATTGGGACCATATTTGATACCCAAGTTGAATCTCACACTCTATATATGATCTGAGCATCCAACAACTTTCTTAACTATTTATGAATGAGAGGCTCAAGTGTCGGATGTACTTTTCTCATTTTTTATTGAAATGGCTTGGCCCTTATTTTATCGGAATCACATGTTGGATGATTTGCGGGTCATAAGTCTTAAGCTCATCATATTTCCATGCAAATACATATCGATACTACTTGAATAATTGGATAAAGGCTTGTTTCTCTTGTGTACATGGTGTACATCACGTACCAATATTTTCATACTTTAGATCCTTTTTTGTTCCCAAATTAATATGCTCGTGCGACAATGTGGAACTATGGGTTTTAGCATTGATAGGCCCCCATAAGCGATTTTGCATGTCATACAACTTTTCGAAATATACCATGCCCTTTGGCATGAGATTCCATTTACATATGTTGGTTGCATCCTGCAATGCATTCTCGTGCTCATCTTCATCAATCATTGTGTATTTAAAGACATCAATGTTCGTCATGAAGCACAATATCTTCTGGTCATCATTAAAAATGCATAAATTAGTAATATTATCAAGGACAGATGGTTTATAAATAATTTCTATAGAACAGTCATCCCTAAATGGTGATAACCTAGTAGCAACATTTTCTAATGCATCTGCAACTGTGTTACACAATATTCTTGGAATAAAAATAATATTAAAAGTTTGGAAATGTGAAATTAAACACCATTGCTCTTGTTGACATCTTTTAAGATGAGGTGACACACAATGTATGCTATCGTGTACCTATCGTACCACAATTTTTGAGTCACCTACTATTTGAGGAATGCAACATTGAGGTTGATAGCTCTTTGCAAGCCCAAAATGATTGCCTGATATTCAATAGTGTTGTTCATGCACTCAAATTCTAAGAAGCTAGATATCATGGAACCATCTCTGGAGCCCTCCTGCATTTTGGAACCATCAAATTACAAAGTTCACATGTCACATGTACAAGGATTATGAACTACACTAGTACTATTATTCCTACTACTACTAATTGTACAAAGTTCATTTTCACCAATTGGACTAGGAAGGAGCTCCAACTATGTTTCTAGTGGGATTGGGGATGACTGTGTAAGATAACACCCCAGTTGAGTTTCTAGGAAGAAATTTCCAAAAATGATTTATGTGAAAGCCTCTAGTTCATTTTGTTTGTTCAAGGGAGTGACAATATGTTTCATGTATCTCTCTAATTTTACCCTAATGTGATTATTTCTGCCCTTATAAAGAAGCCATATGTGTGACGAGTTCAAATATACTTCATATTCCTCCGGTATGTCCACATTTACTATGTTTGTACATTGGTGAACTCGATCTTAAGATGATAAGAAAATAATCACTTCTCTAAGTTCACCAACTGCATGAAGAAGAATCTCATCTAGATGAATAATTTTTGCATCTATTTTGTCCCAGCTTTCATTGATTTTAATTGTGACAGATAATGGTATTACATTTACTAATGTACCAGAATCAACTAAAAATTTGTGTACATTGAAATTGAAAATTTTTAAGGTTAACAGAAATGGAGGGCAGAGTGTATTTTCTTCCATTGTTAAACAGTTAAGCACTGACTTGAGGGAACCAGAGGACATACCTAATCCCTTGTTTGAAGGGGCATCGTTACCTGTGGAGGACTGCCCAAGTGCACATAAGAGGATGTCATGCTCGCTGATGATCTTGGTTAGCTCGAATATTGAAATATTCACACAAACCTTCTTCATGTCTTCAACTATGTTGTAATCTACAGTGGGAAGGTTGGCCAAAGTGTCTGGGGGTGTGACTTGGCTGATGACTTCTAGAGTGATAGTATTACTCTTACTGTTTGCAGAGGTTTTTTTCATTAAGACCACTTTCCTAGACTTTCTCTGAGTGTTATGTTTCCGATCTGACTGGTGGACTCATTTTTCTTAACAAATTTTCTTTGAGTTTCTACTTTGTCAGCTCTGCTTTAGTGTTTGGCCCTTCTCAAATTGTACATGTTGGTCTTCTTCTAGGCCATAGGATCACTCGGAGACTATTTCTTAGTCATTCTCTTTTGGGTTGTGATTATGCAATTAAACATGTTTACTGCATACCCTACACTTGGAGTTTCTTTGGTTGCAACAGTTTCTTCCTTTTCTTCTTCAGGATTGGTCTACTCATTAGAAAGTACTTCATCGAAAAGATGCATAACAATAATGTTCATGGAGTGATTCCACTGTGGGCATGTTTTCTCTGAATGATATGCTTGATTATATGTACAATATGTATCCATGCCCAAATATTCGATATTAAACACAACATCTGAGCTTTGCGGAGACTTCACTGATTGGTTACTACTACTACCAAGATTTGTGGTCCTTCTGAGAACGTTGAATCGGGGAGGCTTGCTTCTCCCAGTGGTCTCACTTGACCTTTGTTTCATCTTTGTCATCTCATTTGACAGAGTCTTGACAATATAGGTCAAGATTTCAAGATCGTAAGTTTCTTTCTCTTTGGACTTACTTACAGAGGCTTGAGGCCTCTTACCCATGTCTTTGGAGTATTTTTTTGGTTCATCGTCTATGATGAATTGCATGCAAGTCCTTTTCCATCGTGATTTCCTCTTCATAGTTTTCCATAAGAGTTTGTTTTTCATTTCACTTCACAAACTACACAATTCTTGCTGGCAAGGCAGAAGTGTAGTGATAAATAATGTTGGAGTCATGAGGTTTCATGTTTTCTGGAAATTTATTCAAAATGCAATTGAACCTTTGATTTAAATCTCTCGCTTTCTCCTTGTGCTCCATATTGATACTACCCAATTCTTTCAATAACATGGTGGGGGTCTTGTCATCAACAATTTTTTTCAAGGAATATTTTCTTAAACCCCCTCCAATTCTAGATGGAGTTCGGAGGAATACCATGATACCATATAGTTTCTCTGCCATCTAAGTTACATGGAAAGAGTCTACTCACAACATCATCATACTGTACCTCTAGTTTTTGCAGATGTAGGTAGGAGTTGTCCAAATGGTCCTCTGCCTTTACTATCCTGTGAGGGTCATATTTCATTAAGAGCTTTTCTATATGCTTTAGAATTTTCTGTAGAACACCCAGAAGTGCATGTGGGCCCTAAGTCATCCAATCCCAATATTGGTTTTCCATATCTTCGTATTTGCTCTTATCCTCTTCCTTTTTAGAATCTGATGGCTCTTCTTATTCTTCTTCCTTACCGCCTAACCCGTGGAACATTATGTCTAAGCGTACAACGATATATCCATCACCAATGTTAAAAAGTGGAGACTCTTCTACGTTCTTCACAAAATCTGCTAGCCCTTCAAGGGTGGCCAGGATCCAATATTCAATGGTAGAAACCACTATCCCTATAGGGGTGGTTTTGTTCTTCTTCAAAGAATATGGAAGACTGAGTACTCTCAGGATCAATCCAATAAATTTTGCAAACTGACAGGTTATAAGATGGATGACCCAAATCTGATTATATGGGATTTCACAAGTCTATGTGGGATTGGGATGAGAAGAGTCACCAACTTCAGAAACATGAGTAGGGGACGTGCAATGAACGTTGTTAACTTCAACGAAAGATGTGATGTTGGGGTTGGCAGGTTATTAGCCATAAAAAAAGTGTTTCCCTCCTTCTAGCACTAGAAAAATTGACGGTGTTGGATCTGCCAGCATTCAGGGGATCTCCCCGATATGAAGTCCCAATTATACCTCACACCATTAAGTGTATGAGTCCCATCCAGAATAAAGGCCCGGTTTCCAAATTATTAAATATTTGGCTTGGTTCTAGTTGTCAGCAAGAGAGAGGAGTGTAGATGTACTTTCAAAAGTAAGGGGGGTGTGCCCAGTAAGCGTTTAGTTGTAAGTGTGTTGAGGTTCTTCTATTGTAGGGAGAGAGAGAAAAGTGAGCCTCTAAGAGAGAGGTAATAGTACCACCCAATAAGAGACATACATGAACCAAATGATCTGTCTAACATCTAGCAGAATTGTCCACAAGGGATGCGACGATCATCACAACCAACAAATGAGAATGGTTTTCCTAATATCCTATGGAATAGTCAACAAGGATGGGACAATAATAACAACCATTACAACACATTCTCAATAAGATAAGTACTAAAATAGCCAAAATAGTTCAACTACCTTAGCACGTGTGAAAGAAAACATCAAATACAAACATTCACAGAATAGCCTTACAAACATTCATAACCCATGCATGAAGAACATTTTGGCCTTGAAGGATTATGTTATTAAGTAAAATTTCCAAGACACATGTATACAATGAACATCACTAGCTCCAATAGTGGAGCATTGGAATCACTCCTTTCTCCACAAAAGGACTAGCTTATATCTCTAATTCTTTGCTAGTGGATCCAAGGTGAAAAATCCTTTGTTGATATAGTGAGGGAGTATATATAACCAAGGGGTGATGCTTCATCCTCATTGTGACTCTTTGAAAACCATCATGACTATTTGACTTCCTACGAATATTCATGTTACATGACTCTACATATTCCATGTGCGTCCTTTGGACTTCCACTTTACAATACATTTTGATTACAATTTACATGATCCACAATAGTGATGTGGCATATGCCCACTCATCACATGACATGACATGGAACTATTGAGGGGGATTGCTTATTGATGTGGAAATGTGATTTGATTGCTGCTGTTGAGAGTTGAATGTCTTCTTGAAGATGTTTTTCTTTTCACCTTTGCATGGCTTGGTGATAAGGAATCTTAAATGATCTCAAGTCTTGGATAGTGGTCACAAACTAGTGTCCCTTTCATTTCTTATGATCTATCAACTTGTAAGATCAGCTACAAGAGTGTCTTTGAGCATGATTTCCTCCTTCTTTTCCTTCTTCATCATATTTCCATGACATGATAGGGTACATGTTCCTAAAATTCACTCATGACGAGATGACATAAATCTGAAAATCACCTAGCCTAATATGGTGCATTCTGATCCATAGAATGAGCTCAGAACAAATGACAAGCTAGGAAGAGGGACTTAGTGACTACAAGTTGCATAGATGAGGCAGGCAATGGAAAGCCATGTTAGGTCCCTATACTACTAGCGTAATCCGTTATTGTTATTAGTAAAATCCCCTTATTATATTGTTATGCCCATGTAGTCCCCATTGTTATGCTCCTATACCAATAGGTGTTATATTTCATGATTGGCATTGTTTAGCTCTGTAATATGTTCATACCTTTGCTAGTTGCAAAAGTTTTCCATATTGTCAAAAACAAAAAATTTAAAAAATGTAAAGAGGGTATGCCCTAAAAGAAAAAAAAAAAGGAATGAAATGGTTAAAAAAGTGAAAGAAATGAACCCCAAACAAGATAGACCAGGAAATTGTGCAAGTCCAAAATGCCACTACTATTTCATTTTCAGTAATAATCTGATTTTGTGCAGTTTGTTAATTCATGCCACAATTGATGAATGGCCAAATAGCTTAATATTGGCTAGTTCATGTTTGAATTTACTTGTTTTAGAGATAGAGAATAAAATCTGTCCAAACTGTTCAATCTTGGTAGATAAATAGATAGGTAGAGAGGCAAAAGAGCTCAACAGTTAAATCTGAGCCCTTGGATGTTATAAATGTTGATTTAGGATGGATTACAATGAAAAGAAAAAGAAGATGATGAGGGTTTTCCAGTCTAAGTGCACCCAAAGAAAGAAGAAAAAATGCCAGGCCAAGTAGACTGGGTAGGTACAATGATGTTGCAGAATGTTACTTGTGATGGCTTTTGTCTCTACATGAGTTAATTTTACTTTAAAGATCACAAGTGCAAAGCAGATATTTTGGAGCAGCTGAAGTGAGGCATGACTAACTCCCCTTCACACTTCTCCCCAAATCATTTACTAGTTTCCCCCAGTGATATTAAGATCCGCTTAATATCACCAATCCTCTCATTCTATTTCATTCATTGCCCAAGTAAATTCCTACTTTACTTGGGAAGTCAACCACCTTTCTCATATAAAAGCACTTTTCCCTTTTAGCCTAAGTTTTTAAAACCATATGACTTAACACTGTCGCTTTATATTGATTTTCTCATATTAACAAATTAACATGTTATTATATAACTCCCATATTAAAGTCATTTACCCTACCCCGTATTACTTGTATATAATAAAAACCCCTATATTTTAATATTCCTACCCCCGGTTAATTATAACCATATCACCATATAAGCAAGGGTTAATAGGTTCACTTGGAACCTATTAATAACCTCCCCACCTCGTGTTCAAACAGGGATTAATTAACCCGACATTAATTAATAACCTAACCTAAATCCGCAGACCAATCAAATCTGCCCCGATACCATTAAAACTTTGTTTTATCGCGGCAGGCCCGTGCATTAACTTCCTGCCATATCTCAAAGCCATCAAACGTCGGATCTGGGGCCCCGCTCATCCAACGGTGGACGCACATATCGCGACCCCCTTCCATCCAACCGTTAACTCCCGGGGAATTGGTGGTTTTGTTGCCGTACCCAGGACACGTGTCACCTTCCCGCTATGATCACTGCCCCTCCGCCCGAAACCACCCAAGCCTAAAAGTGGTGCAGGGAAACCACTTACCACCCCTCCGCTAAACGACAAAATGCCCCGTCATGCTAATTTCATCCATGCAATAAATGCCAAAATTCCCCGCCAAGCCAGGATTTCGTTAAAACCACGAAAAATTGTCATTTTCACCATTTTTCCTTGCAAACAGTGTTCCATGCAAATTATGTCAGGTTGATTGCAAGAGCGTTCAGTCTGCCACCCGGCCAAAGAGATCACAACAACGTGTTCTGTCGTTAGTCATTTCAACCTGCAATTGCACAATTTGTCTCCTTAAGCCAGGTATTTATCCATTTGACCAGTTACCCTGTAATTTCGATTTTCCACTGAAAATTCTACCCAAAGCAACCAATTTCAAGTTCAAATCACTCTGAAGCTATCATAAAAAGACCCCAAGCCCGCTGTTTAGGCCATTGCTTTCTCAGAAAGCCGAATTTCCAGTTTGAAAACACAAGAACCAAACATGGAAACTCCCGCAGCCCTAAGTGTTGCCCCCCTCAATGCACCCCATAAGGACTTGGATTATCTTCCCTTGGTTGACAGAGATTACAGAATATAGGATTTATCTAGTGAGAGGAACCATCTGCAAGCTTTCAGCCAAATTAGGGACAACCATCTGAAAAATTCTGATATTGATGGATTGTGGGAATTGAACCTTCCCATGTACTTCATCCCTGCAATTTGTGTTTTCCCTGACCTCATTCACCAGTGCTGTGCTAACTATGACCCGGTCCAAAGTGCAGTTATGTCTCCTTCCCAAGCTATCCTATTCTCCATAACCACTGAATCCATTAATGAGATGTTACATTTCCACCCCACTGAGCCTCTAGCTCCTCTTTCCATGGGATTTTTACTTAACCAAGCAGCTCAATTGCCCAAATCAGAAGTAACCCATGTTGCTCAGATGTTTATGTTGCCAACCCACCAACCTAAAGGCCCTCCTCCTTATCTACAGCCCTGTTTTACTGAAACTGGTAAACTCTTGGTTGATATGATATCCTGAATTTTGGGATTTAGGTCTGGTGAATGTGTTAATGATATCACCCTCTTTCTGTTATCAATTTTTACTCTAGGATAGCCCCCTACTGTCAAGTATGATTATGCCACTTTTATTGCAAACAAAATCCATGATCAGTTTATGAACTTGGATAGAGAAGGAGTCTTCAATTACACATCCTTTATTTACCATATGTTGCTATATTATCAACCAGACAACTTTATATTTCCCATAAGGAAACTAGACTCAAAGGGAAATAGGAGATATGTCATCTTTTGGAGCTCAGCCTTTCATGAGACCTATGACACCCCTTACACCTATAATGAGTTCATTGATTTGTTCATACATCCAGCCTCCACTCTGTTAATGGACTCTCCTCCTCCTAGGCTTACTCGTGATATGAAGAAGATTTTACAGCTTTCCAAACAATACAGAATAGGTGACTGGTACTTCTACCAGAATCACACTGAAATCAGAATTTATGGGTGTGAAATTTGTCCTTTTAAGCTCCCCAAATATGTGCCCATGAGGTTATTTGCATTAGAATATTTCAGACAGATTATAAAGGCAGATTTAGACCATTTTTCTAATACAAAAAGGAAGGCCCAACTAAGAATCAAAAACCAGTTAGGCCCTTATCTCATCAACTCTAGGGATGCATGGAAAGACGCTGAGATAATATTACAAGATCACCTTAAATTGAAGAAAAGTTTTGGGTGGGTACGATATGACCCAAATAGCTTCATAAGTGACAGAAGGGTAAGGAACAGGCTATCAGTCTACATACATCATAGGATTCCACAAATTGAACAGTTTGCTAATAAGGATGAAGGGGTAGAAGGCACATTGATAGAGAAACTTAGTCAGTAGGAAAAGATGGAAAATTCCATAAAAGATCTTCAAAAGAGCCTTGACCTGGATTCTTTTGCACAGGTATGTTTCAAACTGCCCCAACAAACAGGAGTTGAAGCATCTGCTGCTGGAACTTCTCAGCAGCCTGTACAGTAAACCAGCACACCAGTTTCGGCAACTTCCAAGGGCAAAGAAGTGGCACACACAGAGCAGACTGAAATGACAGATCGGCAAGGGAAAATTCCTCGAGCCCAAACTAAAGCAGCAGAGATTCCTGTATTGCAGACTCCTCCAAATGAGGAAAAAGGCAAGAAGAGAGATAGGGAAGACCCCACACCTATCAGTGGGCTAGCAGAACAACCTGGAGCAAAAAGGCAAAGGCTGATTCCTCTGTCAGAAGAGGAAATCATTGAAGAAATAAGAGACAATTTAAGAGGTGAAAGGGTAGTCAGCCAGCAGACATCCCCGGTGGTGGACACATCAACTAGCTCACATAGGCAGGAGCTAGAAAGACAACATAGTATGGAAGTTTCATCCACTAGGCCATAAAGCCAGCAAGCCTCCGACATCAAAAGGACATTTACAGAGATAAAGGAAAAAAATGACCCACTGAGGCTGTAGATTTACAACCAATATCTTAAGATGGCCCCCACCAACCAGCAGAGGTTAATGTCTACCTATGACATTAAGGAGGGTAAGATGATAATGAGTTATTTTAAGCCCAAGGTGCAACAACCACAATCAGCAGTTGATTACATCAGGACAAATTTGGAGGTCCTAGCCAAGGACATCCATCCTATGGACCAGATCGAGCTTCATAAACAGACTGGAGAGATGGTCTACTCCACACTAGTTGATAAAGCAATGTTAGCTCATAAATTGCAAAATTCCTTGGACAATACCTCTGCTCAGCTACATTTAGAGAAAGCTTCTTCTCTGGCTAAGGACAACAGGATAAAATCCTTGGAGGATATTATCATTGAACTGGGACATGATCCCAAAGATGCCAAAGGCATAAAGGCACTGATGAAGAAGAAAGAGGAAGACATTGTTGCCCTCTGGAAACAGTTGAAGTTGCCTCTTTCCATGCATCCACAAACTATAGAGGTTGTGCAACAGAAATCAGAAGAAGACATGATGGACCTGCTAATGAAGCTCAGTAAAAGATTCACTGATATTGAGTAAGCGCTGGAAAAGGCATTAAAGGAAAAGCAGGGAGAGTCGACCTCCCATCAACCCGAAGTAACTCCTCCAGTCACAACTGCAGTTGGGTCAGCATTGACTATCAATGTCCTAGCAACCACAGCACAAATAATCATAGGTACAACTACAATAGCAACAACACCAGGAGGTAGTACTAATATGAGCACAGAGGAGCTGATAAAAGCCATGGAAGAATTGAAACTCCAAGTATCAAAATTGAAACAAGTAAAGGAACAATTGGCCAAGGTAGAAAAAAGTTATGACAAATCCAAGATGAATGTGGCAGAGAAAATAAGAGAGATTAAAACATTGGAGAACAAAGTGAGAGCATTGGAAAAAGATCTCTCTCTGGACAAACCTCTGGCAGAAATCAGAGGAGGTTTGTGGGCCAATATCAATCAATCCATTAGTAGTGTGTGGAGATCTATCCAAGTTATTTATGATCAAATTGACTTGATAAGAGTAGCCCAAGTGGAGATTCAAAAGACAAGAGCTTTATTGGGGCAAATGCCTGAACAGGCCAACCAGCTAATACATTTTTTGAACACCAAGACCAATGAAGAACTGCAGGTACTAGAAATCACGGACAGAACAGGCACTATTCTAGAAGTCAAGAAAGTTCTGACCAAGAGAACTTTGATGCAAAATTTGGAAAGGAGATGCCAGGACATGCAGGTGGAGATTAATTCTTTCATTGAAAAGTTTACTGTTTTGCATAATAAAGGTTTATCAAGTCCTTTGGGAAGTGATGATCGCATGATGAAACACATCGACTATGCACAAAAATTGAATAAATATGTTTCTGATCAAATTACTACATCAACAAGTGCATCAGGAGTGAAAGCACTCCCATCTGGCCAGCTTCTCTATGACAATTTAGAAAAAAAAAAATTACATTGAGCACGAGGTGAAGCATCTATTCTCAGTCTCACCTAATTTCTTCAGATTTATAGAGACCGATGAAACCTTGAGAAAGCTTCAGAGACATAAGTTACCAGAATAGAAATGGTGGGAAGCTATGTTAGAAATATTATAAGCTTATCTTTGGTATGTTTGGTATCTCTGGTAAAATGAAAGTTTTGGGCCATCTACCATAATGCAGAGAACAGAATTGAATGAGGGTCATACGGATCAAGCGTATCAAATCATAGTTAAAGAATATCCGACAAAGCTGGGATGACCAGCACAGAATAGCAGTGAAAGACATCTGTAAACTGACTCACAGAGTCTACCTCCAGCACGTCCGACGGGACGGAATAACCAACACCACTTTAAGTTATCTTTTTCCTGTTTTCGAGACTATCTGTCTCTATATTTTGTAAAAAGTGATGAGTCATCACTAGATATTATCTTTAGTAGATATTTTGTAATATTTTTTGTATAAATACCCCCCTTAATGAAGTATTTGGGGTTGGTGATGCATTCTTAGACTGCGCTGTAATACTGAAATTTTGGAATAAAAAGCTGTTGGAACCATATGTTGTCTAGCCTACTGAATGAGGATTTGATGCAGAAGACTTATCACTGAATTCTTGAGTCAACCCATGGATCAATAAGTATTTTCTACTTTGTGTTTTTTAGTCTTCTTGTCTGTTCTATCATTTATGTTTCATAAAGAGAAAGAATAATTCACTGCACTCTGTTTTCAGTCTTTATTATTCTCTGTGTTTTCTTCAGAATTAGTATAAACAGTGAATTCTTAATTGCTCTTGTTTCCTGATTTTCTCATGTTGATTATTTGATAAAGAATTCTTAACTGCTCTTTGTCAGTAACCATCCATTTTTCCTCTTTCAATATGTTGAAGGATTCTTAACTTCCCTTCACCCATTTGAGCCCATTCCATCTGATTCCAGCCTTTTAATTGTTCCATGTTTGACTACCTTGCTCTGTGATGCCATCCTCTGCTAAAAAAACCAAATCCAAAAATCTTGTTTCTTTGACTCCATCATGCCTAATGGACTGAACTATTTTGTATTACCTCCCTGTTCTATTTGAAACTCACCACCCAAACTCAAAAAAAAACCCTTGAACCTCATAACTAGCCTAAAACCTTTCACAAACAAAGCTAAATTATAAAGAGAGAGCCCTCTCTGGATGCATATAGGCTAGAATCTGTATCTAAAAGATTGGTCTGTGGTTATCTCGGTCGTATTCCCTTTCTTACAACTTTTGGGAACAACCTGAGTGATAGCATCATTGGCGACTCTGCTGGGGAACTGAATCTTTATTCGTCTCCGTTGTCCAGATCATTTCCTCGTTTATAAGTCTTTAAGAAAGTGCGCAATTTTCATATTTGAAGTGTCTTAAAGAATATGTTAAAAGTTGTAGTGTCAAAACCTACTTACACAAAAACCCATTATACACCTAGAAGCCTGGCTTCAGAAAGGATTCATTACACCAGATCACATCTTGATCCAAACCCACCACCTGTGTTTGAAAATCCTAATCTGATTCCTAAAATTATTAGAAGACAAGTAAGCCCAAAAAATTCTGCTATTTCTCAGCCTCTATCCAGATCAAAGTCCTATCCTGAAAGTTCAGTCCACCTTGAGGATGAACCTTTAGCGAACTATTTCAAAAGATCTTCCTTTCAGAGCTTCTCAGAATCTGGAGTAACCCACACAATTCAAGATTCAATATTCATTGAAAATTTGCAGCTTGAAGTTGTTACTTCACATCTTAATAAACATCTGCAGAGCTCTATCCAGTCTGAGCTTATCACTGGAAAAATATCAAATTCATTTCTGATTACTACCACTTCTCCAAGTTCACCATCAGCACCTCACTTTTCCCAACCTCAAGCTACCCCTTCCACTCTTCCATCCACTCTCCATATTCTTGTTGCTGTCTCTACTGCACTAGTTGTTACATATATCCTTGCTACCATGGAAAACTGGTATGCTTCTCTGAACTTACCTGCCAATCCAGGGGCTATGCCTAAAGACTATCAAAGTAAAATCACCCCTTTTGATGGCACAGGCACATACACAGCTCAACAACATACTAAAAAAATGACAGATTACTTTGAAATATATGAAGTTGATGATGATGATGATGTTAGAATGAGAATTTTTGTTTAAAGTTTGACTGGAGATGTTAGAACATGGTTTAGAGCCCTCCCTGCAAACAATATAAATGACCCACAAGCTCTTTATCAGACCTTCTTGAACAGATGGGAAAAGAAGAAAGATCCTCTCCACATTCTATTAGAATATGAAGGCTTAAAAAGAGGTACACAAGAAACTGTCCAAGATTACTGTATGTGATTCAATAATGTCTACCATGTTATTCCTCAAAATTTCAGACCTCCCCCAGATTTGGTGTTGATCAAATTCCCTGATGCATTTGACTCTGATATGGCATACCAGCTTAAGGAAAGATCTCCTTGAGACTTAGAAGAAATGCAGAGTATAGCTATCAGTGTTGAGGCCAACCTGATTTCTAAGAGAGCTCGGGCTAGAGTTGAAAGGAGGATATCTTTCAAAGAAGAACCTTCTGCCTTTGAACAAAAAAATGATGCTATCATTAAAGGAATCGATAGACTTGGAGATAGAGTAGAAACAATTGAGAGGAAATCATCTTGGGATGGTCAACCAAGTAATGTTGGGAGAAATCAAAATTTCAGGAAAAACCAAAACCCAAATACTAGAAAGGCTGGGCCTGGCCAAAACATTAGGCCCCCATTTCAGGAAAATTATGTTGAAGCTTCAACTTCTGAGAACCACCAGAAGACACTCAGATTAACTTAATGGGCCTTAATGATGAACAACAAGTTTTCTTAACCCAAGAGGACTAAGAAGCTCACAATATTAAACAATTCCAAACTCAGTCAGGTGAATCATTTGATTTTAGGGAGGGATATGATACAACAATCTATGAAGTCCACAAACAATACAATTTGAGGAGAAGAAGAATTGATGTCCCTGAAACTAGTAAACAAAAAGATACCAAGCAACCTAACAAAGCCAAGATCAATAACCCCCCTGTACCAGTCCTTCCTACAACAGGTCCCAATCCAAATAATCCAATAGTTGAAGATGTATCAGATAATCAACAACCTAAAAAACAATCTTCCACTGCCATTCCTCCCAAAGGAAATGTAGAAGAAACTTCAAGAATTGACTTAAAAGCAACTTCAGTCCATGAACTCACTCCTGAAAAAGAGAAAAACGCAGAAAATATAACAGAAAAAGAGAAT
This sequence comes from Pinus taeda, assembly GCA_000404065.3. Lineage (NCBI taxonomy): Eukaryota > Viridiplantae > Streptophyta > Pinopsida > Pinales > Pinaceae > Pinus > Pinus taeda. The sequence continues at coordinate 14,463 of APFE031394486.1, forward strand.
CCCACTGACTGAAATACAAAAACTCAAACAGAAAAACCTTTCAATCTTGAGACTGAAATAGGCAAATTAAAGATAGCTATTCCATTGTCAGAATTAGTTAAACATGATGTCTACAGGGCTCAAATTAGTAGATCACTCCAAATTTCTGTGAACAAATATTCAGTAAATATTCTTGATTACCAGTTTGAATTAATTTTTGGGCCTCAGGTAAATGGAAAATCAATAGATGGAGGTGTTCCTCCTTTCTATGTAAGTCTCAATATACATGATAAAATACTCCATAATGCCATGTTTGATTCTGGCGCTTCTCACAACTTGATGCCTAAATCTGTAATGGAGAAATTGGATCTAGATATTACCAGGCCCTATAAAGACTTATTTTCTTTTGATTCAAGCCAAGTCAGATGTATTAGATTAATCAAAGATTTATGTGTATCACTAGTTCAATACTCTACCAAAACCATTTTAATGGATGTAGTGGTAGCTGATATTCCACCAAAATATGGCATGTTATTGTCCAGATCTTGGGGTGCAAAAATTCAAGGATCTTTACGATTGGACATGTCCTATTCTACTATTTCAATATTTGGTCAACCAAAGAAATTATACCGAGAAACTTTAATGAAATATGTAGTCAGTAGCCAGGAGAAATCCCAGAATTTCCCTATCTACTCCATTCACTCCGACATGGACTCATTCATTCTCTATAACGCTAAAATTGATCCTCCAGCTGATGTCAAGGTTTTAGCATTGGAACTAAAAGAAATCATATGTCGAAGGTCTAATGTTCAAATTCAAGAAATTTCTGATGATAATGATATGTTAGACATTCAAGAGAAACCAAAGAACCAGATCTTTCTATCAAACAGAATACTGAGACTCATAATCCCAACTATGAACATGAAACTCTTTGGTACTTAGAATTTGATGGCTCAGTTAACAAATTAGAGGCAGGAGCAGGGATTTGGGTGCACAATCTAGAAAATGATCATGTTGAAGGCCATGCTTACAAATTAAACTTTAGATGTACCAATAATATGGCTGAATATGAAGCAATATTGCTAGGGCTTAAATTGATCAAAAGTTTAGGACTAAAAGGATATCAATTTTGGGAGATTCTGATTTAGTCATTCAACAGATAAAAGGAAACTTCCTCACAAATGATCCTAGATTAAGATCTTACAAAGGAGAAGCGGTTGAAATCCTCAATATATTTCTTGAAACACAGCTTGCTAAAATTCCAAGAAAACATAATTTGCATGCTCACAGCTTGGCAACATTTGCCAGCACTTGCAAACTACCAATTGAACCCAATCACCAATTCACAGCTGAGATTAGACATGGACATAGATAATTTTAGGGGCGAATGTTCGCCCTTTGGCGAAATTGAGGGGTTTTAAATTTTTAGTGGGCGAATATTTTGTATCATAGTACATTTTTACAAATCACCTCAAATAGCCCACCTTATTTTAAGGGAGAGGGTAAAAAAGGTAAATTTAGCCCTTGAAATTATGAGTTACAACCTTCCATTCACCCATTTTCAAGAATAGGTTTTATTTAAGTGAATCCCTTCGCCCATTTTCAAGAATAGGTTTTATTTAAGTGAATCCTATGGGCCAAATACCATATTTATAAAAGAGGTATGGTAAATTAGTAAAATAAATAAATGAGAAGTATGGTAAATAAATAAAACATTTTTTATATTTACTCCATAAGTCACCTTATATATATGCAAGGGTGTAAACAAATAAAAATATAAGTAAAGTGGAGGTATGATAAATAAATAAAAATATAAATAAACTACACGTATGGTAAATAAATAAAACCTCTTTTTATATTTAGTCCATAACCCTCGTTCTATTTATGAAGGCTCAAGAAAGAGGTTTTATTTAAGTGTTCCTATGGACCAAATACCATATTTGTAAAAGAGGTATGGTAAATTAATAACAATATAAATAAATGAGACGTATCGTAAACAAATAAAACATTTTTTTATATTTACTCCATAAGTCACCTTATATTTAGGAACACT
>APFE031394495.1:703-17149 GCA_000404065.3 Pinus taeda
GTTGACACCTAATCTTCATGATTGGGGGAATTTTATGTAAATAATTAAATTAGGAATGTGAACAGTCATCGGGAGATGAACTGAACAATCACTCCCTATTGTATATAACAATGACTTACCTATGGAATACTACACAAATCAGTTGTTTGTTTTGTGGAGTTACTGCCTGGCCTGACAGATTGCACCTAGGTCCACAAATATTTCTCATGAGAGTTCAATTGTTGATGATTATTAAAAGGTGTAAGAAATAATTTATACTTTTGCAAGGAGATAATGTCCCTACAAAAACACTAGTGACAAGGAGTTGAAACTATTATTTGATCATGAAACTAATTTAGTTTTCAACTTTGATGGGAGCCAAATGATTTCTTAGTCCCAATTATAAGTTTTTGACATTATTTTGAAACTTACAGAACAAGTATTGTTATTAGTAATAGAATCAATTTGTTAAGACAACATCAGAGGTATAAGTTTCCAGTTGGAAAAAGTTCGTTCTTTTCACAAAAGGCATTAAAGAAAAATCCACACAGACTATGTCTAAAAAGTATGTGTGTGTGTGTGGTCTAGTGGATAGGAAAAATTAGAAGAAAAACATGGTAAACTCCAAGCCAAAATATAAGGAAAATGGTAGCAAAAATAAAGTGGATATAGAAACTAGAAAGTGGGGAGAAAATATAAACATAATTCGTTAGCTTAATATAACCAAAGAATTTTAAAAATTATTGGAAGAAAGCAAATGGAGGTGCTCTAGAAAAACTTAGAACCTTGAGTAGCATAAAATCACTTCATGGGAACCTAAGTTTTCTATCTACTTGTACATCTCAAGGTTTTGAGGTTGTCGTTGTTGTATGAGGTCCCATGTAACTCCTACACTGCAAAATTGGTGATTCTAGAAGTTGGCAGTCACAAGCAACTGTAATACATGATCATGCTATATTTTACCTACATCCACATATTTTCTATCATGAGAGTTTGATCATTGACTCTTATGACATGTTTTCGGAAATAGTTTACACTTTTGGATAGGGATTATATCCCTATAAAAACATGAGTAAGGAAAGGGAGTTGAAAGAGTTATTTAACCATAGAATTCCTTTACTTTTAAACTATGGTGAGTGACAAACAATTGAGAGTTGTAACCATACATTTTTTACAATAATATTAAAATTTACAAACCAAGTCATGACATCAGTGATATAATCATTTTTTTAAGACAACGCCAAAGGAATAAGTTTCTAGTTAGCAAAAATATTTCTCTAATGACAAAAATAAAGAAAAGAATGGAATAAACTACCTCTAGAAAGTAGATATCATCATGATGTGTGTGTATATATTGGGTCTAATAAATAGAATAAATTACAAGGGAAACATGGCAGACTCAAAGGAAAAATATAAAGAAAATTCCAACAAGAATCGAGTGAATCTAGAAACATTTTCATGGGTGAGAAAAGTTTTCTTTTACATTGATGTGAAACACACGAATAGGACAAAGGCAATACAATTTTGTTGAATTATTTTTCATTCTAAAGTCTACAATTTTTCTTCCCACTCTTACCTTTCTTGCTTAATTCCCCCCTAAGAATATAAAATTGAAATAACCAATGTTCCTTTAAGGTAAAGGAAAAAATAACACCATACTTTTAATCCAATTACTGGGCAGAGGCTATTGTATTTACTTACATGGTGCATATTACTCTTTTGCATATACCAGTGTGATATGATCGTATTTCCACCTTCATCTATAATGAATCCCACATATAAAGGTTGCAAATATATTTTTCACTACATTATCAATGAATAAGTTCCCAATAAATTATCCATTTGGAAAATGTATAAATAGACAAGATATGGCCTAATGGACATCTCCAATAAAATTAGAGAGAAATAGTAAAGATTTTGCTAAATTATCTGCAAGTTATACAAATGGGTATTAGCCTTTGAATTAGACCATAGTAGAATATAATTCATTGTGAAAGCACATGTAACCGATAGGGAACTCATTTTAGGATGACAGAAATACATGATAAACATACATTTTTGTCTATCGTCTCTACTGCCATAAGATTAAAGTTGAGAAGTGTATATTTTTATGCAACCTTCAAGGAACATGCCTACTTCTCCTTGGGCATTATGGAAGTCCCATGTTTGTAAACAAATAGAAAAATTCTAAGATCTCTAATAACATTGTTACTTAGATATGTCTTATAATTTAAAATCATTTAGTTTATCATGAAGATGATATAATTATATTTGAGAAATTCATGTTATACCCAAATTATGATGGTAACACACACAAAATACACAAAAGTACAAAATTGATGGGCAATCCAAGAGTATTTGACTAAAAACGAAAACGAAAATGAAAATCCAAATTAAAGTAATTAATTATGGGTTGAAGTTTCTATTAGATATAATAACTTACTCGAATAAACATAAGAATAAATTAGTGGAATAAAATGGATAGAATTAAGTGCCTAAGTATTATGATCTGTCAATCCAAGGCCCCCTTTATCTTTATCCAGTGAGCAAAAACTAGTAACAATATATATATGAATTTTAAGAAGAGTGCATTTTCTGATTCTTTGATCTAAAGATAAATCTTAAGTTTAGTTAATAGAGATATGTATTGTTAAATTATTTTTCCTCGATTCTAGTACATATTTAGTCATTAACACATGGATGTTTCCTAAATCATGGTGGGTAGAAATTATTTTTAATTGTTGTACACAGTGAATCCCATGTATTGATGGGGTTGTGGATGGCTTGGTTATCTGAAAAATCCACCATGATTGAGAGTTATGGACCAAATGTAGTTTTATAATCAAGAGATGTTGAGTTTCTAATATATCAAGGTAGGTTTTTAAATAGACCCTCATATTTTGGATCTAGGAATCTAGTCTAATTCCCTACATTACTCCATCATATATTCAAAAAGAACTTGTTTTCTCAACTTGATAAGGCTATTGCTTACCTTAGTGTATCTAATTGACTAGACACTAGAGTATCTTTGATCAAAATTATACTATGTGAGCCATGGATAGGTTATGTTTCATGTGGGGTAGGAGGGAAGCCTTAAGGTAACCCTAGAAACATTTCAATAACTTAAAAAAATTGTGTGGGGGTGGGAGGATGCCCTTGATAATCCCACAATGAATTTGAAGGTGTGACCTGTCACCTAGGTGGGGCATTTACCAGTAAATTAAATCTATGTTTTTGGTCATTGCAAATATTTCTAGGTGGGGTACTATAGAAAAAGGAATTAGAAAGAGAAGAGTAGGCTTTGCCCATTGTTTTGATATAAACCGATGAGAACTCAATTTCATTAGTAATATAAACCCTAGATCTAAAGTGAAGCAATATACTTGAGAGAAATGTTCACCCACATAACAAAATATAATAAGAGAGAAAAGGAGAGAGAAAATACCCAACTCAAAATGAACTTAATCCACATGTTGGTTTATTTAATTGCTTATTGAAAATAACTAAATGCCAATATCAGTTGTCAACTTGAGAATTGTAGAATTGAGACTTCTGTGATTTGTCATCGTTATAAGGAGAGCTTCAGCGTAAATCACATAAAAAAGATTTTTGCCAACGCGTTTCGAACCAACCAATGTGGTTCATCATCAGGACAAGTTGAGAGTACAAATCTAGCCCATCGTGTTAAATAGCATAAGCAGAGACTCCAACAGCTAAAACCCTCTAACGGTTACTTTATCAATCAAGAACCCTAGTCAAACTACCTCTAATTAATTTAATATTAAATTAATATTAAAATACCACCAAAGGTTAATTTGTTAGAAAAATATATTTATTTAATTTCAAATATAATCTTTTTTCTACGTAAAATTATATATATATATGTGTGTTAATATTTAATTTAATAATTCATTCAAAACTAACCTATAAATATGTATATTCTAACGTCCTATTTAATAATATTGTTACCCTAACCGCAATTAATCCTATTTATATTTAATTTACAATTACTTTTATGTGAAAAGTAATAATATATATATTTTAATAAATACTATAAAAATAATTAATTAATTAATTTATATTTATAAAATAATTAATTAATTAATTTATATCTATGTCTTGAATAAAAATGTATTATATTTATAGAAAGAGGTTAAAATTAGTTTAATTACCAATTAATTTAATATTATGTATAAATTAATTATTAATGTTATATGAATAAATATAATAATAATTAATAATATCAAAATAAATATTAAATATTTTTAATTTAATTTATAAAAGTCCTAAATAATAATATTATGTTATGGTTAATATAATGTTACATATGGGACTATAAATAATTAATGGTATTAACTGTTAAGAGACTGTTAATTAAATTGCCCTTTTGTTTTTAAATTAGGTTAATTACCAATTAATTATATATAAATTAATTATTAATGTTATGTGAATAAATAGAATAATACTTAATAATATCAAAAATAAATATTAACTAATTAATATTTTTAATTTAATTTATAAAAGTCTTAAATTATGATATGGTTAATATAAAGTTACATAAGGGACTGTAAATAATTAATGGTACTGAATATTTACGAGACTATTAATTGAATTGCCCTTTTTTGTTTATATATTTGATATTAATAATATACGAGTAATTTGAGCTTAATATTAATGAATTATACATGAAAATGAGATGCTGCATAAGAAGAGGATAATCTACGACGAACGACGCTGCCAAGGATAAGCTAAACCCGACTCAAAATCACGCCCACCCAAAGAAAGAACCTGGAGGAACAGAGGGGGAGGAAGAAAACTTAAGACGACAACGCAGGGATCCAATTTCTACTCACCTTCCATCCATCATCTCTGTTGAGATTGATGGGTCTTCGCTCAATTTCGATAGCCTCTCTTAACTTGCGATGATGAAACCTATCCACCCTAGCAATGACTTTGGCCTCTTCTATGCAGACATGATGCTTAGTTTTGTCCACATGCTCTGCTAGAGCTGAGGACAAAACTAAGCATGTGGACAAAACTAAGCATCATGTCTACATAGAAGAGGCCAAAGTCATTGCTAGGGTGGATAGGTTTAATCATCGCAAGTTAAGAGAAGCTATCGAAATTGAGCGAAGACCCATCAATCTCAACAGAGATGATGGATGGAAGGTGAGTAGAAATTGGATCCCTGCGTTGTCGTCTTAAGTTTTCTTCCTCCCCCTCTGTTCCTCCAGGTTCTTTCTTTGGGTGGGCGTGATTTTGAGTCGGGTTTAGCTTATCCTTGGCAGCGTCGTTCGTCGTAGATTATCCTCTTCTTATGCAGCATCTCATTTTCATGTATAATTCATTAATATTAAGCTCAAATTACTCGTATATTATTAATATCAAATATATAAACAAAAAAGGGCAATTCAATTAATAGTCTCGTAAATATTCAGTACCATTAATTATTTACAGTCCCTTATGTAACTTTATATTAACCATATCATAATTTAAGACTTTTATAAATTAAATTAAAAATATTAATTAGTTAATATTTATTTTTGATATTATTAAGTATTATTCTATTTATTCACATAACATTAATAATTAATTTATATATAATTAATTGGTAATTAACCTAATTTAAAAACAAAAAGGGCAATTTAATTAACTGTCTCTTAAAATTATTTATAGTCCCATATGTAACATTATATTTAACATAATATTATTATTCAGGACTTTTATAAATATTTAATATTTATTTTTTTAATAGTATTAATTATTATTATATTTATTCATATAACATTAAATTAATTTATACATAATATTAAATTAATTAGTAATTAACCTAATTTTAACCTCTTTCTATAAATATAATACATTTTTATTCAAGACATAGATATAAATTAATTAATTAATTATTTTATAAATATAAATTAATTAATTAATTATTTTTATAGTATTTATTAAAATATATATATTATTACTTTTCACATAAAAGTAATTGTAAATTAAATATAAATAGGATTAATTGCGGTTAGGGTAACAATATTATTAAATAGGACGTTAGAATATACATATTTATAGGTTAGTTTTGAATGAATTATTAAATTAAATATTAACACACATATATATATATAATTTTACGTAGAAAAAAGATTATATTTGAAATTAAATAAATATATTTTTCTAACAAATTAACCTTTGGTGGTATTTTAATATTAATTTAATATTAAATTAATTAGAGGTAGTTTGACTAGGGTTCTTGATTGATAAAGTAACCGTTAGAGGGTTTTAGCTGTTGGAGTCTCTGCTTATGCTATTTAACACGATGGGCTAGATCTGTACTCTCAACTTGTCCTGATGATGAACCACATTGGTTGGTTCGAAACGCGTTGGCAAAAATCTTTTTTATGTGATTTACGCTGAAGCTCTCCTTATAACTTGAGAATTGTTTAGTTGTTTCAAAAATTAAATGCAAAGTATATGCAGGTTATAGCTTCTAGTCACACATTTGTGTTCTAACTTAATAAATCTTATAGTGAATTTAAATGGAAAATTAAAGCTACACAAATGATGAAATCATAAAGTTATAAAGTCTACTTATTACAAAGATGAATAATGAGGGTGTTTTAGTTTGCATAGGTTTAGAGAGTTAAATACTAAAGTAGATGGACTATAATAGGACAGAAATCAAGTTGATGTAGGGATTTTACATTTGGAGGAATCCCTTGAGGGGCATATAAATTTGTTTGTTATACCTACTTAATCATATTTTTTTCATATTTAAATCTTAGCTTTATAATAGAGTATATGAAATAAGGGAAAAGGTTCAAGCAAGTGCAATGACAAGGTGAATAAATGGACATATTTTCAATATTTGGTAATAAATAAAATGTCTAATAACAATAACGAAAAATAGAATGCTAAATGTAATGTTACCATTTTGAGCTATTTTCTTTTGATAGTTGTTCGACTTCAATATCTAAATTGATACTAGTTGTCCTACAAATATTCAGGAGACCAATGAGGAAAACTTACATTAAATTAGAACAAATATTGAATTTAATTGCATGAATAAATAATAATTAAAAATACTTGAGTGTGTGAATACCTGAACGACATTCTCTCCGTTTTGAGAATAAATTATTGGAGTAGTTTAATCTTGGAGAAAACCTCCCTCTGCTTGATGAAGTAGCCCAATATTGACTTTGTTGTTGCTATGTTGGATCGAAGTGTTTTTCCCCAAGATTATATAAATCCTAATTTATTCTCTACTAAAAATGTCCAACCACATTAAGGTGGAAGCTCTCATGGACCCTCACCCACCCCACATCACTCCGAATTCCCCAATACCCAATCTATCTACTAGGAAATAGTTGAAAGAAAGAAATTAAGATACATAAAGAGAAAAATAGAAAACATTCATTCATTCATAGATCCAAAGAAATATTTCATCTTAATAAATTACATAATATGAAACAAGGTCATTCTAATTATATAGCAAGTACAATAATTTATTATTCAGTCTCTTTCTCATTTTTGGGAATTTAGCAAGGATGTCTTATTCCCCTTTAGTTATTATGGGCTATGTATGTCTTGCTCCCGACCTAGTCATACATTTATGATGTTGCAAGGGGGGGAAGCATCAACTGCAATAAGAAAGGAATATTAAATTCATATTTATAGGTATTATTATTAAACATGTTTTATTAATAATAAGATTAGCAGAGTGTTATTTACCTACATCGGTAGTGGAGGGAAGTGGAGTACTTTTAGACATGGCCATATGTTCCTCCTCTTGTTTTCCCTCATCATGTTCATGTTCTGGAGTAGAAACAAGAAAGGTTATAATTAACACACCATTTTCATTTAAATATTTTTTATTTTAATCCATATTACAATTTTTTATAACACATGAAATACCTTTAGTAATGATCTAAACATCATTTTCAAGGAGCACTCTACTGACACTAGGCTCATATATTCCATTATTACTCGGTATATTTGTATCTACATTGCGTGTCTGCTTTTTACAATCAAGCACATTACTTTATGGCCAAAATTGATAACCAATAGATTGTACAAGTAATAAATTTTAAACTCTCCTTGTTTCTTTTATTTACCTGAGTGTCAAGTTGGGTGTCGAAAGGTTGTGTATACCCCAAGCTTTTCCTACCTTCAATCACGGCTTGATAATCGTGCTTGTAATAAAGATTGAAGTCTTCCTCTATGGGAGCCTCTTCGAATTGTGACCCTTGTAGTTTTGCATGAGAACATGATTTTTTCTTCTTCTGTAATATTAAATTAAAAATGTTAAGAATTTATAATTTGGAGGCAAATTTCTCTTTTTATATACTTATAATTTTTGCATCCAGTTTTGAGTGACCACCCAAGCCAAGATGATGCTACCCATATTTAGCTATTCTAGCCTTCGTGGCTTTGGTTGTATCTGGGAGCCTATATTGAAAATATTGAAAAACTTAATTAGATGTCGTAATGATGATAGAGCATCATAATTACATTAATAAAAGTGCCTCATACCTTCCTAGTCCAGGTGGTGTCTTCCCTTTTTTTCAAAGCGCATTCTCGATTGCATATTCCATGAGGGCACTCATACTTACTATTCTTTTGAAAATGAAACCTATACTAGTCCTACGAATATTTAAATGTAAGCTTGCCTTTGAGGTAATTCCAGTTTTGTTGAAGGTACCCTCACTGAATAGGCCAACCATCTTGTTCATAATGTCATCCTTCAACTTGGAACTTTGGGATTTCCAGTTTGCACAAATGGTGGGCCTAGATATTTCTAAGGTTAGGTCATACATGCACCTATAGAATACATCATTTCCTACAAAGCAATATTATCATTAGTTTAAAATAATTCTAGACTATACGCAAATTTCAATTAGATTGTACTTAATATTTGAAAAACTTCCTAAATTCTTAGAAGCTTATGTAATTTCATGGGTACATGGTCATCATCTACCAAAAAAATAATCGGTAGTGTTCCTGTGCTAGTAACATGGGAATATCTAGGAAATCTAACTTCAAAATGTGTGATGGGATCATGCTTTGTTTCAACAACATCATGTGCAAATCCTGGCATATGTTGTTAAAGGGGTGTAGATCCCTGCATGTGTTGTTTAGGGGATGTATCAGTCTCAGTGACTGGTGCATCACTCATAGGAAGAAGAATGTCATTGATACCAACGTTGGGCCCCATAGTTGCACCATGAGGATCATACTCCCTTAAAAACTCTTGTAAAATAAAGAGTTTTTTTTTTATAGAGGATGGGATAATTAAAATCATAAAATCATAAATGGGATAATTAAATGAGTTTCTCACCCCATAATGATAAATTTGGCCCATTGTGATATTTATTTGGCCTCTTATCTCTTATGTCCATGGTTGAATCATAATTAAAGAACTGAGTTTTTTGTTTAATCTGATTTGAAGCTTCCTTATTGTTTGTATCAGATCAGTTGACAAAAAATTTGCTTCTTCATTAAGAACTTCCTCCAGAGCATCTGTGGACTTATGTGAGGTTGGTGCCTTCCTCTTGTCACCTATTGATCAAGTACGTGTAATTTGTAAATTTTTTTCCACCGTCCTCAACTATAAACATTCAAAGATTTGAATCTGATGAAACATTCTAGATCAATAAAAAAATTCATTTTTTACATAAGAGGGGAAGCTTAGCTAGTTAAATACTTGCTTGTAGATATTATGATATATTGAAAGTTCATTATGACACATTAAAAGAAGAAGCAATTAATCCACAATTAATCATCTGACATATGTCTAAATTTATATAGAAACTTCACATAATATCATGGCCTATAGAAAAGGTTCTAAATTTATAAAAACCTCATTTCATATCATTATATCAATACATGGACCACTCATACTATACAAAGAAGTGTTTAATGTTATAGAAACTTCATTTACTCCTACCAAATAACATGATTTAATTAATTATATTCACAACAAAAAGTGATGATGACAATGTCAAATGAAGAGAATTTCAATAACTCTATTCTTTAAATACAAACTACAATATTCATAAAGCATGGGAATGAGAACATTGAAGTGAATCTCGGGGTTATATCACTTTACGTACAATTACATTGATGTTTACCTATTGCGAGGTTAGTGCTATTTTACCTTAAACAACCTGCCACAATATCATAAACATGACCTATTAAAATGTTTCTTTAACTTACAAGATTCATGACAATATATTTTAGTAAATGACAATCATAACATATAATAGACATTTCTTGCGAGTTAGGTAAAATACAATACATACCACCCCCATAATGTTGAAAAGTGTAACTAGGTTTCATCTTCATAATGACATGTAATTGTGACTTTTGTAAAATGATGTAAGGAAGAAAATAAAATGATTTTGTAATTCTTACTTCATGGGTTTCATGAGAAAGATATTTTAATTAGATGGCTCCCATTGAGAGTCTTAGGATTTGTCAGTAAAGGAAAAGAGTCAATGTCATGTATTAAGAACCCTTTTTGGGGATATGAAAAATGTATATAAGTCTATAAGTTTGTCTAGAAGCCCTCCAATGACAAGCAAAAGTCATCCTCTTCATGGTGGCTTCAAGATGGAGTAACAAACTCATGTCAGCTCACCATTTTGGAGACACGCCTATTCATATATTCATGTCGGCTTAATATGACGAATAGACTACTATATATAGGGACCTCAGCCTATTCTACAGTAATTTATTTTTGGGCATCTCTATGAGATTTTCATATGTATAGAATAGAGATAAGTTTAGATCCCTAGTACTGAGGCTATAGTTTGGATTTCCTTGAAGGGCAAGTGAGATTACAGTCAAGAGAAACTCGGCTCATACTAAAATTCAGATGGACTATTGCAATTCAATAGTTCATATAGAATGAAGAAAACTATCTGAATAAAAGGGTTCAGTCAAGGGTACAATCTGACAGAGATAAGCTCGGTGCTACCTTAGACCGAAGAGTCTCTTTATCTCAGTGTAACATCGAGTGCAGAAAGAAAGTATTTGTGACATAACAGTTCGTTGCAACCACAGTTTGTAGATGATATTATTGCATTGAGGTACCATCTCAGTGATAAGGGCTCGATGAAGGAAATAGTGTTGTCAAGGTAGTGATGCAGATCTCAGTATCAAGGAAGTGATGAAGATCTCAGTGACAAAAAGGTCTCCTTACTAAGAATGTTGAAGTGGAAGAGGAGTCAAGAAGAGGATTGGCTGTCAAGAGAACTTGTGTCTTGGTCTTGGAGTGGTTAATAGGTCAAGGGTCTTGGTATTGGTATTTGTCAATTGGAATCTCTATAAGAAGAATTTGTGTGGGTTTTCCTCTGAAAGGGTGAGAGGTTTTGGCCCTGGCTAATAGCCTACATTCTGTGTCACTTGTTTATTTATGTTCATGCATTGGTTACTGTTTGATGAAGAAGAACACTAATAATCTAAGAAGAAGAATATTCTAATCTAAAGAAGTAAAAATCATTCACAAGCAGTTACTAATAGAAGAGAAATCACCTAATGCTAATGCCCTATATTTCTCAACATGGTATTGGAGCTAAGGTGTCAAATTTAAGAAAAGGGTGTGTAATTAAAGAGGCACTCAAGGATCGGGTTTCAAGAATGGCATCAAAACTAGTCGAAGGATATCAAAGCAAAAGTTCAAATATCTACATTGAAGAATCAAACCGTAGATCAAAGAAGAAAGTCTACTTCAAAATAAGTCTTGGGATCGTCAATCAAATAATCAAGGCTAAAGCCTTATTTCTAATTAATGTGAATAGATCTACAAATCATGGCAACTAGAAGTCTACACCAGCAAAAGTTTTGGATCCTCTAAGTCATCATTAAAAGACCACAAAGACCCTCATCAAATTGAAGAGATATACAAAGTAAGGTATCCCAAATAATAGACATCCAAAAGAGGCATTTCTAGGACGAATATCGTATCATCTTGGAGAAAGTCAAAACCTTAGAAGCATTTATGATCTACACTCATTCACCGTTGAAGAAGTCGAAGAATATTGAAGGAAAAGAAGGCTAAATATATTTTCATCATCTTCAAAAGGTTATAAGGAAATTCCCCTCTCATTGAAGCAAGGAACCCTCCCTTATCCTTAAATAAGATCATCCAAGGAAGCATCAAGAAATCCTCATCAATCACCATCAACAAAGGGAGCTAGAGAAGGCATTGTCATCATAAAAGGGGTAATCTCCTTTTATTGAAGAATGGATTTCATTTGGAAGAGATCATCCAAAAGGGCACTAATACATCTTCATCAAGCACCATCAAATGGATCAATTTGAAGATTTCATCTTCACTTATCAAGTAAGTATATTTTATTCTATAATCTAATTTAGTAAAATCACTTCGTTTTGCAAGGAGATTTATAAATTGGTTGGGTCATCGAGCTTCCTTGCATGGAAAAGGAGGATATACATAGTCCTCAAAGAAAGTAAAGTCATTGATCATATCTATTGAAAATTCTCCAAACCATTCGAAGGTTAAGCATTATTTGAATACATGGAAAGGGATCAAAGGGCCTAAGGGATTCTTATGAAATAAGTCAAAGGTACCCTCATTCCCCATATAGCATGATTAGAGACATCAAAAGAGATATATGATAAGTTGGTAGAACTATTCTCTGAAAGTGCAATAAGAAAGGTCATATCACTTAGATCTAATCTACACAAATTGAAGGTATCAAAGGGATATCTTCATAATATCTCAATTGCAATATTTGGGAGAGATGATATCAGATAAGGAGATAATCCTCATTATTCAGATTGCACTAACTGATGAACAAGGTAACAAATGATAAGAAAGAAATCCCATTCAACAACTTGTGGTTTCTATGCAAGATAGAAGAAGATAGGTTTAGGGAAAAAATAATTCAGACATTTGTCGAAAGAAGAACATAGCTAAGATTCAATTCTATGAGCATTACAAGAAAGATTTTCCTAAGTTCAAGAAGGGAAATAACAAGGAATTCTAAGGAAGAGGAAAAGCATTAGAAATAAAAGCTCGTGACATCACCATAGGGAAACATGAAGGACAACTGGAACAAACATTTATGGTAGTCAAATATGAAGGATATAGCTCTTGGGAACCTCATTGGAAACTTAAGGAGAGGAAGAAGCCATCCAGGACAAGGCTCACCATACATCAAAAGGTAACATTTACTGGATAAAGGATATGCAAGATCCTCAATATTCTTTGATGGAATATTCATTGGAAGGTTCACCGATCTAGAGAAGAAGCGAGTGTTTCATCAGGAACTCCAACATGTGAAATTCATGGGATAATGGTATAATGACATGAGAGATGAAACAGATCAAGGGATTGAAGCTATTTTCAATCAAGGAAGCTACTGAGAGAAGCTTAGAGGACCTAAAGGTAAATGAGGTATGTATGCTTGTATTCAATATTATAAAGTCGTGTTGTATGGTTGTAGTAACATGGATCACTCCTCAATCTTGAGAAGCATGATCAAAAGAAAGGAATCTCCTCCTATGAAAGGATTCTAGAAGGCATGTGTCACACTAGATAAAATCAACATAATATGTCCTCATATGAAGTATGAGGTGGTTGACTATAATTGAGGAACTCTAATTGGAAGCTCTTGGGAATGCCTTATGTGAATAAAGAAAGGAAGAAATCATAGAATATGCAACCATGAAAGAAGCCATTCAACATCTGAGACCAAGAAGATTTGATTAGGAGCTCTCCCGGAAATATATGAAGACTCTGATGGAAGTCTAAAAAAGATGGAAACCATTGATAATGGATATCTTTCGGAGATATGACAACATGTATGCAGGATATTGATGAAAATTGGAAGATGTCATGACGAAAGACCATCACAAAGGTAATTTTTTTATTGAAGTGTTCAATTCTTATTTTTGAACAATATCTGGATGGGCTTATGCAGGGCTACCAAAGGGAAGAACTGTGGATATCTTCCAAGATAATCCTGTAGAAGGATGAAAGATCCTTCCAAAGAAGAAATCATGATGAAGGTAGCATAACATGAAGTAACTCGATATGTAGACTAATAGATCACTTTCTGATGAGAGGAATAATTACATGGCTGGCTCATGGATGAAAGTGATGGATGGTTAATGCCATATGAAGAAATCTTAAAATATGAAGAATTTGTGACAAATAAATTCATGACATCGAAGGAAGGATTTCTTCAAGAAGCTTGTTGTCACATCATCTCCACCCAAGGAGCTATTGTAGGTCCCTAATTAAGAGGGAGCTTGGAAAGAAGTTTCTTAATTGGAAGAAACTTGGAAATTCCTAATCCCAGAGGGATATTAGGTACATTCCTTTTGTAGGATTGAGTACATTCATTTATTGGAATAGATGTGTCCTCCCTAATTGAGAGGGATAGATATACACATCATTCTGGTCTTCACTTGGGAAGAAAGAATGAGAGGATTGGGTAATCATTTGGCATTTGACACTCTTTGAGGATGAGATAGGAGATCCAAGATAAGAGTAGTCACGGAGGACCAATATTCTCTGAGGTTTCGGGAGTCCAAGATAAGAATAGTCCTCATGGAACACACCCTGAGAACTCGAGTGGAGTATTTTCTGAGAGAGACAATGATGAGAGTGTCTATAAATCATTGGTCTCGCCAGCGTTGAGCTCAAATATTGTGGAGAGATAGAGTTGTTAGTCAAGGCCTTTCTATGTAACAATGTTGGTTGATATGATGTTAAACAAATGGGTTACCAATGTGATTCTTCTTATGAGAAATACTTCAAAGTGAGAATGACCAAATACCATTATGAGTACCTCCCTATTTGAGAGGGAGTGTTGAAAATTTTAACTAGGTTCGATCTTCATAATGACATGTAATTGTGACTTTTGTAAAATGATGTAAAGAAGAAAATAAAATTATTTTGTAATGCTTGCTTCAAGGGCTTCATGAGCAAGAGATTTTATTTAGATGGCTCCCATTGAGAGCCTTAGGATTTTTCAATAAAATAAAATAGTCATTGTCATGTATGGAGAACCCTTCTTGGGGATATGAAAAATGTATATAATTCTATAATTTTGTCTAGAAGCCCTCCAACGAAAAGCACAAGTCCTCTTCATGTCGGCTTCAAGATGGAGTAACAAACTCATGTCGACTCACCATTTTGGAGACACACCTATTCATATATTCATGTCGAATTAATATGACGGATATAATACTATATATAGGCACCTCGACCTATTCCATAGTCACATATTTTTAGGCATCTCTATGAGATTTTTGGATGGAAAAAATAGATATAAGTTTAGATCCCTAGTACTGAGGCTACATTTCAGAGCTCCTGAAGGATGAGTGAGATTATAGTAAAGAGAAACTCAGATCATTTTGAAATTCAAATGGACTATTGCAAGTCAACAGTTTAGATGGAATGCAAAAGATTATCTCAGTAAAAGGGTTTGGTCAAGGGTACAAGCTGACAAAGATAATCGTGGTGCTGCCATACAGTGAAGAGTCTCTCTGTCTCGGTGCCACGTCAAGTGCAGAAAGACAATATTGGTGACATAAGAGTCTGTTACAACCACAACTTGTTGATGATACTATTGTGTTGAGGTACCGTCTCATTGATATGAGCTCAGTGAACGAAATAATGTTGTCAAGGTAGTGATGAAGATCTCGGTATCAAGGAAGTGATGAATATCTCAGTGACAACAAGGTCACATTTCTAGGAAGGTCGAAGTGGAAGAGGAGTTAAGAAGAGGATTGAATTTCGAGAGAAATTGTGTCTTGGTCTTGGAGTGGCTAATAGGACAAGGGTCTTGGTCTTGGAATTCGTCAATTGGAATCTCTATAAAAATTATTTGTGTGAGTTTTCCTCTTAAAGAATGAGAGGTTTTGGCCCTAGCTGATAGCCTTCATTTTGTGTCTCTTGTCTATTTATGTTCATGCATTAGTTACTATTTGATTGAAGAAGAACACTAATAAACTAAGAATATGAAGGTTCTAATCTAAAGAAGTAAAAATAAATTACAAGCAATTACTAATAGAAGAGAAATCACCTAATTCTAATGTCCTAGATTTCTCAACACATAATAGCAACATTTGTATCTATTCAATTCAAATTTTAATCAATGAGAAACTCTTCCCTTACAACTATTGATTTTATGGCACATAAGAATACATGGTTTCCTTCACGCCCCTCGAATATGAAATTGGGTTGCTTATTTATGGTCGTGGTCTGTGTGCTATTTACAAACCCTACACTATTCCTTGTTTCTTTTGGTTATTGTCTTTTAGTTGTATATAGTTTGTGTCCATGTCATATCTTCAGATTTCAGATTTCTTCAGATTTCTTCTTAAGCAAATATATCCATGTATTCCTTAAGAAGTCATCTATAAATGATACATAGTACACAGACTTACCTAGTGATGGAACCTTCACAGGTCCAAACACATCACTGTGCACAAGCT
>APFE031394495.1:19098-41573 GCA_000404065.3 Pinus taeda
CAATACCATGGACCGAAAACCATCGCGTCCAAAAACATGTGCGAAAATCATGCACAAAACCATAGGTGGGTCCGCCCAACCTAACATAGGGTCCAAAAAAAAAAAATTCAGGGCGCTGCCCCGGACCCCATAAAGTGGGGTTACGGGTACCCCTCAAACCCCCTATTAACTATGTGGAAAGAATATAACACAACCCAACAGAGCTGGCAACTAACTCAAGGGTGTAGGCATTGTAACTGCCCTTGGATTGTTCCATGGTCTTTGAGCCATTGTTGAGCTACTAACAGAGGAAAGTGCAGATGAAGTTACTATTGGTTAAGAAGAAGATGTTGAAGTTCCAGTACCTTGTTGAACAACAACATGGAGTGGAGGAGTGGATGGCTGACTTCGCAATGGAGAAGATAAAATGGATGATGATGATGAAAGAGTCTCACTGTCAGACCCTTCAGGTGTATTCCTTGCTCTTTTCCTTTTAGGTGGAGGGAATTATGTAGGTTCAATACCAAGTTTTTCACTTTGTAGTCTGGTAAGAGGATGGGAAGGAATATATTGTGAAGTCACACTGCCTTGAGATAACTCAGATTTCTGTGGTGATATTGGAAATCCTTGAAGTGCATGAATCAGAGACTAAACTTCAGGAGGTTCAAGAGTGGATTTATCTAAAATGTTTTGGGGATCAACAATTGTTGTTTTTCTTCTCCACTTCTTGCTTAGAAATTGGAGATTTAGAATGTGAGGGAGAAGTCAGAGGTGAGGTGGAGGGAGATTTACTCTCAAAATGGGCTATGGATTTGGATTTGCTCACCATTCACAGTTCATGCCCTCCTTCTAGTGCCAAAAATGTTGATGTCACTAAAATCACTGCATCAACATCAGGGAAAACCACTCGGTCTAGACCTTAAAGAAACTCCTTTTCTGTTTGGTGTGGTGGCTCCAACTAGATGTAATGGGACCAGTTTCCCAGTGATATATGGGTGGATAGATGATTGGAAAATAATATATAATGGGAATGATAAGTGCTCTATTCTAAAGTACAAAAATATACAAAGATAACTAATCTATCCCAGGAATTCTTTCTCTTCGTACGATTCTTGATTGTTCTTATTGACAAGTAAACATGAAGATGGCATACTGATAAATAAAAATATGCATTCATATGATAATTACTTTGTTCAATTAATTGAACAAAGTAATAATTAAAACATTATCTCACTAACCATATTATATCACTGACATATATATATATATAATATATATATATATATATATATATATATATTATATATATATATATATATATATATATATATAGATATATATATATGAAAGATGACAATTCCATAAACATTCAATAGCGAAAGATTAAAGAATTCTTGTAGAAACATATACACATCAATAATAGCAAAATTGATAAATGTTTAATTCACACAGAAACATAAACAAAAACATAGATAATAGTACCGTATGCATTTGGATCTCCTCCGATGTGAATCACATTCAAATTTTTTCTTCCAATTTGAGAATACTTTTCATAGGAAGCAAAATTGCATATCTCATAAAAAAGCCTTCTTTGTCAAAATTTAGAATTCAGGTCCAGTCTTTTATAAAAATAAATATATCGGAAGCATAGTAGTGCAACTCCTGACTTAAGTCTTAGTACAAAAAATGAGGATGCTTTCTAAAAACATGAAAGGGTCTATAAATACTACAAAAATAACAAACTATGAAAGAAAAATGCTATGCACTGGTATAACCAAAACAAAAAAATGTGGATATCATCTTGAAATAGTAGTGCTACAGTCGATTGAAGGGATTCATTAAATTGGCTGATATTCTTGTGATCGAAGCTAACAAATGGCAAGCATCGGTTGAACCTCTGGTGGCTGACTCATACGAGAGTGTAACTAAGCTACAAATGTGGCATCGATAAGTTCGGGGATCATATGATTGATCGCATCTGTGAGTCACTTCATCGCGATTAGCTGACTATGTGGCTTGACAAGGAAAAACCAAAATGTTTCCCATGTTAAGTTGTGAATGCCTCCGATCAGTTTTCCCCTATGCGTCAGCTCCTATTTCCACTATTGTTCTAATGCTTTCACCTGTGAGATTTTTCCTTTAGAGCATTTTGTTATTCAATTTCATAAATACAAATTGTTATTGATTAATTTGATCAAATTATTTGTCGTTGATCTGCATTTGGATGTAGCTTTCTCAACTTTCATTAACTGAGACTCCCATTCGGAGAATAGAGTTTCTTTATGTGATTCCTGTATCTTTGATAGGTTGGAAGCTTTTCCTTCATTTGAATCTTGCCAAGATAGAAACTTAGTTAAGATTTCATCTTCCTTCTCTAGTTCAAGCCTTGCATCTACTGATTTATCGATCATAGCTGTTGAAATATCACATAAAGGAAAAGCCAACAAGATATTATAACACAGAAGGTTCAATTTCCGAGATAGAGCCTTTGTCATCTCTAAGGTTTTAGATCTGAATTCTTCTACCTTGGGATATCCTTTGAATTGCTCTATTTGATCCTTCATTTGAGCGATTTGCTCTTCTTTTGATTTATTCACTTGCTCGTTCAATAGCTGCAGTTTGCTCAATGCTTGGTATAACTCTTGCTGCTTAAGGATGGCATGTTCATCAATTCTCTACTTTTCATTAACTAATTGCTCATTCAACTACTCATTAAACTGTCACTATTCCGCCAACTACTATTCAAGTTGATCTATTTTTTGTTGCCGCTCTACCGATTGTGCCTCTAGTTGAGTGATCGCCTGATATTTTTCCTTCAATAAATGATTAACCTCTGAAACCTTATCTATTGTTGATGCTGTGTATTCTCCGGCATATTGAGAAAGTTTGGTTAAATCTTCAGAGGGATTTACTTCCTCTCTCCATACCACATTCATCATTTCCATCTGAGGAGTCAAAAGAGAAGAGTGATCAATTTTCCTCCTTTTCCTTTATCTTTTAACTACAACCCTATGCTTATGGTTGTATAAGACATCTAATGGTGGTGTCTCTTCTACATGCAAAACAATTTCATCAGTGGGGTTTTCAGGGATGATCTCAATTTCTTTATGGAATTTTGGTGGACCGGTTGTTCCTACAATCGGAACTGTGTCAACTGCTGATTTCTATGCTATTGACACCTCTGGCGTAGTGAACGCTTGGGTATTCTCTAGATTAATAATGATAGAATCAAATTGTTCCCATTCCTTGATCAATTTAGGGTCAATATTAATGTGTGTATCAAGGGGTTCACTAACTGTTACCTGCTTCTGCTCCTGTTCTAGTGTCTTCTTTTTCTCAGGAACCTTCTCCATTTTGGGAACATTCTTAGTGATTTTATATTCACTGCGGCCTTGTGGTTGAACCGTTGAGGTTGTGGCTAATAAATCTAAAGGCAGAGTTTCTAATCTTTGGGCCCTAAGTCTGTTGAATTTTTCTAATCCTCCTAGTCCCAATTTAGTCTTAGCCAACCCTTTAACCTAGAAAAATAGTTTTGTTGAAGAAAATAAGTCGTCAAAGCTATCCTCTTCATGATCAAATCTAGCGATTTTAGCCTGTGAGGTAACATTATAAACAACCTTTTTTGGGTCATACTACCTGGTTGGAATAGTCGCAAGATTTAACAACTTTATTTTTTCGACCTCTTTCTCTACATGTTTATAATCATGGAGAGTAAAGGCACCACACCGAAGGGGAAATGTAGGCCACATGTGTTTCTTGGAATCCCTAAGGGTCTTTGACGTTCCTGCAACTGTTATCTGATATGCTAATTCCCAGGCCATAGTTTATCGGGGAAGTACAAAGGAAGAACATGAGGACCAATGAGACTGCTAAAAAGCCTTATATAGGTGAATTTCTCTTCTCCAAACCAACTACCCACTGCTGTTAGGTCAATTGTTGCTTCCTGGGATATCCTCGGGGTAGGCTTATTAAATAAGGAGTAATGTACAGGAAGAATAAAACCATTACAAATTCTATACAAATGGTTCTTATAATGGGCTTTCCATAGCTCTTTGTTATAGATATTAATGGGATTGGAATCCTGGGGAGTCCACTTCCATCCGAGGATAGGGCATACGAAATTAAAACAGATGGTATCCATAATATAGGCACTGTAGTAAAAAGGAGGTATCACCTAGGAAACCACAAAACTCTTTCTTCTATATTCAAGTATCCATAATATGACCATGAACTACAACTTCCATTAAAGGAACCATATCTATAGAGAGCTTAGCTTAATTATGGACCCTAAAGAGTCTGCACATTAATGCACTAGCATAACAATAAGGAGAGGCTAATGAATCTACAGAGTACATACCTGATGTCTCGTGCTTGTGTTTGCTCGAGAAGTGTCTCCATTGTTGGATGGGATCTGATTCAATGTCGTTTTCCTTTTGTAAAAGCTTATAAGAATGATTTATTATAATACTTCTCTGGCTTGGGTAATTGATACATTTGTTTGAGATCCTCCGCTCTAAATGAACTGAACACTTTTCCTTCGGCCGTACTAAATGTCCTGTCTGTAATTGCAATTCTTTCCACAATCCATCTGACCATGTCATTATATGACAAAACCTTGGTTCGCGCTGCTATCTTGTGTAGGAATGAGTAGGCAAATTCTTTCAATGTATTTTCTGATTTGCTTGTAGAATTTGTAGTAGCTTCTTCCTCGAGTTCTTTAGGTTCTTCAACTTCTAGTAAATTGAAGATGCTCTCCCAACTTGCTTTTCCTAAACCAAGGCAAGTCGTATTCGATATCAATCCTTTCTTATTCAGCTCTGGTTGGCTTGGTTCTTTAACAATGACAGGGGCTTTGGCTTTCTTCACCTTCGTTCCCATATTTTCCAGATTCATAAGCTTAGAATAGCTCTGCACAGATAATGGAAAATGTAACAGAGAAATACTCGCGCTGAAAGCTAAAACGGAATGATAATCAGTTAAGGAAATTCACATATGATAAATCGAATGTATTTAAGAATCACCACAGGTGAAATCCTTGAAGGATTCACCCTTAACTGCAGAATTAATAAACATCATATCAGCCAATCATAATAAATAAATGCCACAAGTACCTGTTTCATCAGCCATACGCTTAATGATCCTTTCAAGCGTGTCTTTTAGATTTCCTCAATCAACGATCAATGATAAATCATGGATTGCAATCAGGAGATTCAATGGGTCAGGCTTAGCACTTCAGATCAAAAGCTCTAATTTCAATTAAGGAATATAATAAGGCGGGATATGTTCAATGAATGGTTTGTTTTATTACTTTTAAAATTTATATTCGGAACCAATACCTTTTAACGAGGTTTCTTTGAAATGAGTGCCTTTGTTTATAATATCGCAATTGGTGAATTTGAAGTCCTTCTCACTATGTGTTGTGTGATACATTCGATTGCTGATTGCGATTTCGTTATCAGATCAAAGGTTTTAATAAGGTCCTTTTTTTAGTGCATCCTTTTATTATTGCGATATGCAATCTTCGACCGCTTTATCGCATCGGAGAGTTTCTTATGATGTCTTTTCAAAAGGAAATTCACATTTTATCAAAAGTTTTTAGATAGGAGTTCTATTGAATTGGGCCTTTTGATAAGGTTTTTCATGTGTTATATTGTTAATGCCACGCAAGCAATTTTATTGAAACACTAACTTACTAAGTCTATTAAAAAGGGACCCATTTCTAATTAAAGTTTTTTTTGGGTAAAAATTAAGAAATGGGGGGTTATTGTACAACACAACAGATTCGTAAAAGAGAATAAAAATGGGGGGTCTACTTTCAAGCTCATTTCCGACTCTTTAAACACAAAAAGATTGCCGAGCTCTTGTCATTTTGAACTCATAAAAGGCTATGAAACATCATGCACCTAGTATACATTTACCCCTTTTTCAAGTTGGGATACACTATTTACAAAAAAGCTACTCCTTGGCTGGGATGGTCAAGTGGTTCTCTCAAGTATTACTTTCTACCTTTATGGGCTCGAGACACAAATGTACGAAAAGGGACCATGTGGAGTTTTATTTTCGGTATCTTTTTCAAATTCTCTAAACATGAAAAGGATACTGAGTTACCCCTTTATCAAACTTGTTAAAACATTAAACAACATCGGATTCATCTCCATGACGAACGTGAGCTTCTCCTTCCTAGGGCTCGTTAAACTTACTAGGCCAGATTCGCCTGAAGGATGAACTTACAGTGCAAGCACATGCCATCCCCTTCAAGCTTGTGATAAAAAATAATTAGGATACCTGCCAGAAATGGTGGGGGAAAATTGGAAATTTTATCAGTTGTGTCGGCAGCTCACACTTGAACATAACACTTTTTGTTTCGTGTCAGGCTGGGATATTCTCCTTTCATCATTGACCTTCCTAGGTTGGGCCATTCATTTTTTCCTTCCATTTAATCTCTGCCATGTCATCATGACCACTGATCTTATGGATTGAAAAGCTGCCAAACTCCGGAATCATGTCGTCGATATGTTTAAGAGCCAGTCCCTCTGCATCTACACTTACTCCTGATTCTCTGTATCATCTAACATCATTTGCATCCCTTTGTCTCGTGTCAATGATGTGGGATACATCATGGCCCTCCTTCGACACGGTCGCTTCCTATCGACTTCAGCTCATTATCTAGGAAGCTAAACGAGAGACTCCCTTCTAGTACCTTAGAGCTTGTATGCCCTAATGGAATGTTCTTCGCACTTGATGACAAGTTCACATCATTGGCTTTCGATTGGGTGATTTCACGGATGTTCGACATTAGTTCCTTTGTTCACATTCCGTGAATTGTGCTACTAGTACCTTGAGAGCCATTGTCATTATTGGTGGTTTCTCTCGTGTTTGTTAATGGTTCACATCATTGATCGGTAATCAAGCGACTTCTTAGCATGTTTGACTTCAACACATTCATTTGCATGTTAGGATATGTAATTTGATTGGGTCGTTTGGAACGCAAGACCCTGGGCTAAGATTACAGTCCAGGTTGTGAGGCGATGTGACATGGTCATGTCAATATACATGTCTCTTTCATATGGATGGTTGCAACCATACAATGAGTTTTCATATGTTATCCTTCTTATTATTGGATGGCGTCGACCATACCTCAGTTTCGTTATGATCCTTTATGCTTGATGGTTGCACCCATGCTTTGGATCCATTTACATGATCATTCTCTGGGTGATTGCATCAATACCACGATTCATGTATTATTGTTTATAGTTTTAAGTGATGTATATGTATCTATTCTTTCTTGCAGTTTTTCTGATGATGGACTCTAGTTCCCTGCTTCCACTTGTAAAGCATTTCACCCCTCACTCTAGCTCAGCCTTCATGCTTTAGGGGGCATCTATTACATAGAATTTTGTCACTATCCTTGTACTCTCCATCTACAATCCTGGAGGACCTCTATAGTGTACTCAACGTGCTTTCCTATCATGAAGAAACTCCCCTTGTGTCCCTCTTGTTGAGCAAAACAATTCCCTTTTGCATCATTTCCCAAAAATCTTATGTTTATCCTAGTTTACAAGACCGACACTAATGACCCGTGTCCTCCTTGCACCGATATGCAGGGATTAAAACTATCCTAAATGCTGATCGAATCAACTGAGCCCTTTCTCAGTCACGTCAATCCTCTTTTGGAAGGTTTTTTAAATATGGAGGCGAAGCTTCAAGCTCTAGAAGCTTCGTAACGAAAGTCTGGTAAATAGTTATGCCAGATGGAGCCGAGGAGGTCAGTTTGGGCCCCTTTCCCCTATTAGGATGGAACTAATACAAGAGATAAGGCCTTCTCCCATGAGAATAGGAACCATATCCCCTCCATCCAAGCTATATAAACCTCTCTTCTTCCCAAGCACAAGTTAGTCCTAATTAAGTTATGGCTAAAGTTTTGATTTTGGACTAGTCAACAAGTTACCCATAGTTTGTAGCTCTATATTTTGTGTTTAAGGGAGAATTTTGAGTTTGGTTTGGTGTGAAGACTAAAGAGAAGAGCCTTGAGACTACCTTTGTTGGGGCTATCCATGAGATGCTAGAAAAAGTGTGTGGGAACTCAGATATGTCGGAGGAGAACGACAATGTCAAGACATCAGTTGTAATATCTTTTTGAACTAATATAGATGCAACTATTGATTGATTTCCTACATGGGTCATATCACATATTTATGGCTTAATGTTTCTTGACTTATTAAGTAGGTTGAATGCAATTTGTATGTTATCATGTTTGTTGTTTGTTGTTGTTTACTTGTTTCAGGTGTTCAAAGGAAGGAAACAAAAGATAGCTAGAGAAAGGAAGCAAGATCGTCACCAATCGGAATAGCATACTAAGAGGTAGGCCCTCTTATTTGATTCTAGCTTAAGGAGATATCTATAGATTGTTTATTTATAGCTAGACCCACTCTCTCGGGCTAGAGGAATTGTTTTTGTCCACACTTAGAATTTACCTGCACCACAGGGTTTCATGGTCAAATCACATTTTCATTAGATCAAGCATCCGTTGAATGTTCCTATGGTTTGTCATAAGTCAAGAGTCCTTGGCATATTGTAAAATACCCTTTTGGGCATTTATATCAACAAAATAAAAAGTTATTTTGAAATTAAAAATTTCTAGAAGGCTCCTAAGACCAAGTCGGCGAGTCAAGGAAATGTTGACCTAGAGAGGGCTAATGGAGCCTCTCGGAAAGGATATATAAATATGGATCTTCAACCTATTGAGAGACACATTAAGCACATATCCTTGATTTCAATCTTCAATTAGATATGAGTGTGAAATCCCTAGAAAAGTAAAGAGAATGCTAGCGAAGGAAGAAGGAAGCCCTAGATTAGTTTAGAAGTTTGTAATTTTTCTTCTACCATTCTCATGTGCGAATACCATAGGGTTTCTAGGGTTTCCTAAGGTATGAAATTTCAAGAGGTTTTGTAGGTTTCTTTGGTCAGCCCTCATCTTGAAGAGATCTTGTTTTGCTACCCTTGGAGACTTAGTCTTGCATTGAAGATGAAAGATTGGTTGGTTGACTTAGTTCTTGGCAATGTGCCTGGTCTAGGTTTTAGTCTTGGAAGTCTACTTTGAATTGATTCTATAAGAAGAGAATTTTTTTTTTGCCCCTTGGAGGGGTTTTGCCCTGGCTTGGAGCCTATATCTTGTGTTCATTCCTTTGTACAGTTGTGATCTTCATCTTTTTGGAATTTATTTGATGATTGGAACATAAGAAAAATAACATAATATAACAAATAACTATCAAGAAAGGAAAGTAAAAAAAAAATGTTGTCCTAATTGATTTTCCAACATGGTATTAAAGCTAAGGACAAGAGTATAGGTAGCTGAAAGATCACTGGAAGGGTTTTCCATTACTCTAAAAAGGAAAAAAGAAGGGACTATTTGCATATATCTTAAAGGTTGAAATGACCAGAAGTGAAGTTGATCAAGAGAAGATCATCCTTATAATAGGATAGACCTCTGAAATTGGGTCAAAGTTCTGTGCAATATTGTACCAAGGGTTTTGAAGAGGCTGAAAATCCTCACCTCAGATAGTGACTTTATAATTTTAGGAGATCCAAGAATCAAGTTAATAGGACTATAATAGGCCGAGGAAACTGCAGAGAAATTCAATACCTAAAGGAAAGTCAAGACTTCTCCTAGAAGCAACCTTTAAGCTAGTGAATAAGTCTCCTTTAAGAAAAGAAAGGACCATAGTTTTTTGGAAGGTATTTTAGTCTTTTTTGTGAGGTCTTTTCACATGGTTATTGAAGCCCTAACCACATGGTTGAAGTTACCATACAAAATTTTGAAACACTAAGATCTATAAAAATTAATCAAAGGCCACAAGTTTTCTATAATATAGTCTGAGACCTATAACCTCATTTATTGTTCAATCCAAGGTTAATATTAGCCCTACAATCTAGCAAAGAAAGGAAACTTATAGAATATACAAGACTACAGATTGAAGAGGGATTTATAGTGACTATGGTAAGCCTTAACTAGAAGGGCCAAAATTTCATAATGATAGCATAAATTTATCATCAAGGGCATAAAAGTAAGAAATTATTTTTGTATCCCATACAAGTCTTGTTTGAAGAAAGGGATAGTAATATAAGTCTAGCTTGAATATTTGTAGCAACATATACAACATACCTCAAAAATAGAAGTACTACTACATCTATGGGATCAATATTTTATTCATGGGAAGCAAATGAAGTCATCTAGAGAGAAATTCTTTGTAAGAAAGGATAAGATGAGGCTACTAATGTAGCTTAAGTTAAATAAAGGGTATACATAATGTAATGGCATGGAATGCATTAGGGTTCTAGGGTTTGTAGACTTCACTTTGTTGAAGGTTTGTGGGTATCTCCAGATTATAAAACCTAGATAGGACTTGGATTAGAAAACCATAACCATAATCTATTTTTTCCCTCATATAAATCCTAGATCTTCACTTATACAATTTGTAGATAATATAGGGTATATGGTAAACCTTAGCAAAGATGCAATTGGATGAAATCTAGGATATGACATCAAAACCCTAGTGTTGATGTTTCCAAGGGAAATATCAAGGAATTTAGAGGGTTTGTCTAAGAACCCTAGAGTATACCCTCTAAGAAAACCATGGAAACCCTAGATCATTAGCATGCTCCTGTATTTGTATATTTTTCTTGGTGATACTTGTCAATGAATATTGCAAGTACATAATGAAGGAGGCAAGATGAGAAGGATGGCTAAGAAAATTAGTTCTTGTGCTTGTTAATGATGAGCATGATAAAAGTAGGGAACAATAAGGACCCTAAAGGAATTGATGTTAATAAATTAATTAAAGGAGTAAGCATGCATCATTGTGTTTTCTAGATGAATCTTGGTTGAGTATGGCATCATAGATAGAAGCGTGTGATAGTAGCATATTTAGAGTCTACTTGATTGATTTTCTTTGTAAGAATCATCTAGTCTTTCAAGAATGAGAATTTTGGGACCATTGTGCATAAGGTTCATCCATACATTGTCTAACATTATGTTAGAGGTAGTAATTTTGCTAATATGGATCCTCATTATCATATAAGAAACATCATTTTTGGAGGTTCTTGGAAAAAAAATTATGACAAGGATTAGTATATATTCCATATTGTATGGAAAACTCTTAAAAATATGAAGGAATGTAGTTGGTCAAATTGCAGTATCATTGTGTAATAAATATAGCTAGATGATTGTGTGAAAGATTAAGAATGCATCAAGTAATTTTTGGGTAGGATTCATATAATCCTATAAGAAAATTTTGGCCATAAATTATGCATAGTGAATCTTCATTTAGTTATACGATGCCTAAGAAGATGAATTTGAATTACTCTAGAATGAATGAAGATTTAAGAATTATGTCGTAGTCATTATGTGTAGTAAGGAATTAACCCGAATATATTTAAGAAAATAAGGAGAAAAAAATGTGCTGCATAATACAATAAAACCCTAGCTCCAAGGGTTAGCTCTTTTAAAAAAATTCTCTTGTGCTAGGTCCACAAACATGTGAAGATTAAATATCCTTGATAACCATTAGGGTTTCCATCCATCTATGCAATTGGTTTTCAATTCGCTTTCCATCTGGAAATTCGAGGAAAAAAGAGGAGAAATTCATGAAGGTTAGAATGGTACCAATACCCCTATTCTTTGCTTATGTCCATGAGGGTGAGCTGGGATTGTTTCCTTGAAATAGAATAATATAACCAAAATACTTGGTGCACCAAAATATTAAATCAATATTGTAAACCACTCCTAAGAATTTATCACATAAGGCCCTTCTTTTAATACTTGAAGAAGTTATCTAGTTAGAATATTTATCCCTAGTGTGAATAATATTAGAATGAGGCTAGTGTCACACTAAAATCCCAAATATTATTTGTGGACCTTGTGTCATTTTTTGATAACTAGTGCATGCCCTATACAACCAAACATTATCATTTAGGGATAAAGGCCTTAGTTTCTAGACATGAATGATTCTGTGAGCTAAAATCCCACCCTTGGTGCACCAAACCTTAGAATTCATCTTATGTGCCACTTGAGGTCTTGAGTTTTATCTTGATTGGTTATGTCTAGAGAAGAGAAAAAGAATTGCTATTAGAGAATCAGGGAATGAAGTTTGAGTCAGAATCATGAGTATTTATCCAAAATGATGTGGCTATGTGGACTATTATGATGGCCTATGTTGGTAATGGTATATGTGTTATTCTAACTCTTGCAGGTAACATAAAATCTTAGAACTATGGAATAGTCTGCACAGTTCTTGAAGAGGATGAACACAAGATGTTAAATAAATCACCATGGAATTTATTTTAAGGTTGGATGGTTAGGAAGAAAAAGGAAAGTTAAACTAGGTAAAATAATATTAAAACGTTGCAAAGAAGCAAGGGTTCTATATCAAACCCTATTGGGGTATTTTATTTCTATAACCAGAATGAAGTAAAAATAACAAATTAAAGAAATTGTTTAAGATATAATGTAAATAATCCTAAATAATTCTATCTATGTATTGAGGTTGAAGGAACTGAGATATTTGGTTTAGGTTACTTGTTCCTAATATTTAAATTTGGTAAAAACCTTGTTTATTTTCCTAGGAACAACAATCTTGAACCTCTGGAAATTTAAGGCCTTGGACACGACTACTAGACCCCACGAAAAGTTACACCAGGGTTATGATATATATCTATTGATATATATATATATATATATATATATATATATATATATATATATATATATACTAAGTGAATTTATTTAAATATTGCAGGACTTGGGCATTTCTTAGGCAAAAGCTACATCATTATTCAATGACAGCCAGTCAGCCATCAAACTTGCCGAGAACCTAGTTTTTCATTCAAAGTCAAAGCATGTGGACACCAAGTAGCATCATATCAGATCTATCATTTTCAAAGATGTCCTCAATCCAATTTATTGTCCTTCAGAAGATCGGATCTCTAACATTTTCATGAAACCACTTGGCAGAATAAAATTTACTAAGTTCAGGAATGAACTTGGTATTTGTTGTAATGTATCTTTGGATCAAAGGGGGGAATGTTAGATGATCCAAAAATAAATATTATTATAGGCTATTAAGTTAGAATAAAATAATTATTAATTCAAGATATTAAATTAATAATTATTAATCTAGAATATTTAATTATCTAATGGAGACATTTAGAATTAGTATATTGTTGTAAAAGATATGACTCTACAAATTTGTCGTATCTTATTTTAGGAGAGTTGTTAGTAAGATTGTTTGAATAGCTTTTATTGTAAGTGGACACTTGTTATTGCATAAGTGATCCATAATTAGAGGTAGTTAGGACGTTGAGCTTATAAATAGCTCATTGCAAGAGTGTTTGGTTGTTTGGGTGTAAACTCTTGCAAAATTCCATATGTAATTGTTTTTTCTGATTAATAAAATTACATGTCTAAGGACACTTCTGCCATTACCTAACTCCTCAGGATTTGCGCAAGGAAATAGGTTCTCATGTGGAGGCATAAATTGACTAATTTTGGGTCAGAGATTTTCATTGAGCCAAGAGAACAATTATTCTTTTGCAGGTTGAGCTTGAAGTTGGAGCCAACAATTGTAATAGATTCTCTATTCATTTGATTAATGCAAGCAGGAGTAAGGGGTTTTTTCTAGTTGGTTTCCCCTAGATACATCTATGTACATGTGTATGTTATTGATGTGTTTTTGTGAATATTGTTGTAAATTATGAATTAATTTCCATAGATCAGTAAAGAAGAATTGTGTCCCTTGATTTAGATTAAATTTCTTGAGCAGTTGCACTTATATCACCATATTTCTATGTAAAACTCACTAGAATTGGAACATTTGAAATTCCAAAACTAAAATTTGGATGCCTTGTCCCCCACCTCCTATGGAGGATGAGGCATCCTCTATTTTTTACAAGGACGATGAAGGAACTGATGATGAAATGCATTTTGTGGACAAATTTCAAGTTCAAATACTCAAAAGTCTCACAAGAATCTTGTTATGCACCAAGGCCCTTCGAAAATCATGGAGTGAGTGAATAACAAGGCCTCTTTGGGCACATTGAAGCGGACTCATGAGTTGGAGTCTTAAGACTTTAACTAGAATTATCCTTCAACACCCAATGATAATCTTCATATCGCTTTGATAAAATCCCCTTTAGAAAGTTGGATCAAGGTTTCGAAAAAGAAAGGAAAGAAAGGTTGATTTGAGGACCTACCCTAATTTCGACGATTCTCTCTTGTAATTTTTTCTTTTGTTCCTTTGTGTATCCTTTTCTATTCTCGGTCTCATGCATCTCAACTATGTTCATGTTGGTAGCTAGCACACTTAGCCAAAAGAAGAGGCATGATTATGTATGATGTAATTCATTTATGATTGAGAAATAGAATATTTTAAACTTTAAAAAAAAAAGTAAAAAAAGTAATAAATAAATAAAATAATGTTCTCCTTTTTTTCCAACCCTTCCTCCCTCACCTTTTATTAATTTATATTCAAAATATTTAATTATCAAAATTATTATTAAACTAGCCTTACTAATACTGGCCTAGATCCTTCTTAACTCTAGATATATCAAGTGTCGAAAGGGATTAAATATCTCAAGATGAAAACCTATTTTTTTAGTTTTAAAACTTGAGAAAGGTTTTCACCTCGAGAGATTTGATTCCTTTCGGTACTTGATTGATCCAAAGTTAAGATGGATCTAGGTGTTGAAATTATAGCTAGGTTTTCTCTTCATAATTATGATCTTGTAAAGAGTAAAAAGTAACTTATTTGAGTCAAAAGAAAAACTATTTTTATCATGACCCATTTGGACATTTAAAAGCAGAATAAAATGAATTTTTAAAAGTATGATTTTATCTCTCCAATTTGACCCTCCAAAATTCAAGTGGGCTCATCTTTTAGAGGCACCTTTTCAGATGAGGAAAAAACTATATATTGGCATCATTACTCCACAATTTGGAAACCCGTTTTCACTCCATTTGTGGTAATAAAATTCATAGATGTCTAAGAAACTATTATTCTATGAAATGTGAGCTACCTATGAAATATTCCTCTATGATAAAGGACAAGTCTTTCTATGGCACCAAGATGAGGATTGAGGTTGGAATACATGCAAAATTTTCGCATATTTGAGGTAGAATAAAGGACGCTCCTGAAATAATTAATATACCATTCCTAAAGTATAATAAAGAGGCATTTTTTATGATGTTTCTGAGGTAGTACTACAAGGTAAGAAAAATTTCTGAGGCAGTATTAAGGATAGATATATGGCATATCCTAGATAAACTTCTAGCAGATTTCTTATCATTGTTGAAGGTTATTGTTGTTCATGGAGGGCTGACTTGGAACTTGGAAAATTGGTCTACTATTTAGGTTAGATGTGACTTGTGTTTTTCTTATTTACAAAGATACTATAGGGAAATGATTGCTAGGTTTTCCCCTTGTGTATTTTTCCCTAGCTGCTAGCCTAATTTCTAGTATATCTTGTCTCTTTATGCATATGGATCTCTATTTTCATATTTAAATGTATAATTTCTTGATGACATAACTAAATGGATGGAATGCTAAAAGAAACACACACACACACACACACACACATATATATATATATATGCATGTATATATGTATATATGTATGTATATATGTATACATATATACATACATATATACATATATTGTTAGGTCCCTATAATACTAATGATGCCCCCATTAATATTGTAGTTGTATCCCTTATTAAATTTGTTGTGCCTCTATTGTCCCCATATTGTTATTATTGTGCCCCATAGAATCCCTCTAGTGTTTTTTTTGTGCCTTTATATTATTACTGTTAGTTCGGCTTGGTTATATTGTGACCCCTTAGACTCCTATATATAGAAATGAGGTTTTGTCATTTGAATCATCTAGGAGTTGTTCATTTATGTAAAGTAAAGGAGGTTCCCCCCTTGAAGAGGCTGAATTCTAAGGCGTTGATCTATCTTTTCTATCTTTTTGTAAGCTGGTTTCATAACATTTGGTATCAGAGCTTTGGATTTTAAGGTTTCGCTGCTCCAAATAGGTCATTGTGGCATTTTCGCTATAATTTTTTTCTGCTATGTTTCAGAAGCGAAAAAAAACCTATTTGAGATGAAATCGCACTGAACCTAGGGTCTGAATTTTAGATCTTTCGCGCTATATTTGCAGAGATATGATCTGAGGAAGTTGGTCTTTTTGCAGACTCCTGAATTACATTCGAAACAGGTGACTTGGGGAAAACCGTCATAACTTTCTCTCTGAGCATCGGATTGAAATTTTTTAAGAAGGTACAAAAAGAGGATGAATTTTAGTTTCTTTTATATATTTTTCAAATCCAAAGGTCGAAATAGTGACACGTGGCACTTCATATAAGTTCGCTCTTCTAGAAAGGTCTATAATCAGGTCATCTTGGGAGATTGTGCATAACTTTTCCTTGGAGAATCCAATTTGGATTAGACTGGTGGCATTGGAAAGAGGACACAAATGTCTACTACAAGTCGCACTTTTATAACTGGATGATCCGAAATTACAGAGATACATCAGATTCAATATCAAGCTCCTACAGAGTGAAAAAATGTGTGTAGTTTTTAATTTTTTTTTGCATAAGCTTGGTTTGAAAAATTAGTTTTAAGGAATTCAAAGGGCATAGTAAGGCATTATTATTGGTAATTGATGCCCTGAGGAAAGAAAATGCAAACACCTAGTAAGAAACCTGAAAGCTCTAGCATGACTCATGAAGAAGAGGAAGAAATGCAACATGATATATCAAAATTACGAGACCAAGTGCAACAAGTATCACTTGCACAAAAAGTAACAGAATCTAAGATGGATGATTTAAAGAAATATGTAGAAGCTAAGATGGATAGTTTAAAGAAAGGTGTAGAATCTAAGATGTATTGTTTAAAGAAAGGCTTAGAAGCTAAAATGGATGGCATGGATGATAAGATGGAAGAATTGAAGATAAATTTGAATAAGTTGATACAAGAAGTGGTCACTAATGGTGAAAGGGTAGTAAAGGAAACTCATGATGAGAACAAAAGAAATGTTGATCATGATTCCATAAACTCTATTGTTGGATCGAAGACCCACCATATTCAAAACATCAATATGAGGAAGTTTGATGGCAAGGATCCTGCAACATGTATATGCAGATGGATCAATTTTTCGATCTCAATAATGTGCAAAACACACAAAAGGTACGTATTGCAACTTTATATTTGGAACCAAATCAGTTTGTATGATATCAATGGCTTTGCTCTCGTAAACAATTTATCACTTGGGCAATTTTTACGGAAGAATTGATAGCACATTATGAGGATACAAAAAGCAACACTTTTTTTAGCCAATTGATAAGTCTCAAACAAAAGGGTTCAATAATGGAGCACATTGAGGAGTTCCAAAAATTGAACATAAGGGTAAAAGATATTCCAGAGGAGCATAGGATTGATGTGTTCATAGGCACTTTAAAGGATAATATCCAACATGATGTTCGCCTTTGGGAACCTGATTCATTAGCGAAGGCATTCAGGTTAGCAAGACAAATGGAAAGCAAAATTGTGGCAACCAAGAAGCATACCACTCACAACTATAAAGATGGAAGTGTTGTCCCTAGTCTTCCACAACCTATAAGGTTGAAACCACAACAATTGGAAGAAAAAAGAGCAAAAGGGCTTTTTTATAGTTGTGATAGAAAATACACTAAAGGTCATAAGTGTGCTACGAAGAAATTATTATACATATATTGTGAAGAGGAAGAAGAAAAGGAGCAAGAAAGGTCAAAAGAAGAGGATATACTCCAAGAACAAAGCCAAGATGAAGAACAAATGAATTCGACCATATCTTGTAATGCATTGGAGGGAATTACCACTCCTCAAACCATCAAGATAGAAGGACAAATCAAGAAGAAAAAGGTAATAGTGTTGATTAATTCAGGAAGTACTCACAATTTTATTCATTGTAAGGTAGCAAAAGAATTGAATTGCTTCTTATATCCAGCACCAGAGTGTGAAGTGATTGTTGCAAATGGAGGAATAATAAATTTCTCTGGAAAGTGCCATAATATCAAGCTATCCATGGGAGAATATGTATTGACTAGCCCAATGCTTTCCATTCCAATGGGAGGTGCTGATGTTGTACTAGGAGTCCAACGGCTACAATCCTTGGGTACAATAGCTTTTAATTTCAATAACTTTTCATGAAATTTTATGTGGAAGGAAGGAAGTTGAATTAAGGGGTATTGCAGGGAAACTAGGAAAGATAATAAGCTCTAACGGTATGACAAAGCTTCTAAAAAAGGAACAACGAGGTGTAATTTCACAATTATGTTCGCTAGATGTTCCCACATCGAAATCATCTATTTCTTCAAATCTCCAAAAATTCTTGGACAAGCATTCCAAGGTATTTGAGACTCCCAAAGGTCTCCTACCTATTCGTGATCATGATCATGCTATTCATTTGATACTAGGAAGTGTTCCTCCAAACATCAGGCCGTACAGATATCCCTATGCCCAAAAGAGTGAAATTGAATGTATGGTTGC
The DNA here is from genome assembly GCA_000404065.3 of Pinus taeda. NCBI lineage: Eukaryota > Viridiplantae > Streptophyta > Pinopsida > Pinales > Pinaceae > Pinus > Pinus taeda. The sequence goes on from APFE031394495.1 coordinate 37,659, forward strand.
AGAAATGCTTGAGGCTGGTATAATTCAACCTAGCAAAAGTTCTTTCTCTTCTCTAGTAGCATTGGTGCATAAGAAGGATGGATCATGGCGCATGTGTCTGGATTATAGGGAGCTCAACAAGCTCACTATTAAAGATAAGTTTCCCATTCCTGTTATTGATGAATTATTGGATGAATTGCATGGATCAATTTACTTCACCAAGTTATATCTTCATTCAGGATATCATCAAATCATAATGAAGACTCAAGACATTTTGAAAACAATTTAGAACTCATGAGGGTCATTATGAGTTTTTGGTCATGCCTTTTGGCCTTACCAATGCACCTTCAACATTTCAAGGTTTGATGAATTCCATTTTCAAACCATTCCTTAGAAAATTGTGTTAGTATTTTTTGATGATATACTAATCTACAACAAGTCTTGGAAGGATCATGTTGAACATGTTGACAGGGTGCTACAGCTATTAGAGGAGAAACAATTATATGAAAAAAGATCCAAATGTTTCTTTGGAGTACAAGAGGTGGAATATCTGGGTCATATTGTATCTCATGAAGGAGTTAACGTAGACCCTAGAAAAATTAAAGCCATTAAGGAATGGGAAATCCCCACATCCATAAAGCATTTGCGAGGATTTCTCAGGTTGACAGGGTATTATCGCAAGTTTGTTAAGAATTATGGGAAAATAGCAGCACCTCTAACAACATTGTTGAAGAAATATGCATTTTCATGGACTCCAGAAGAAACAAAGGCCTTCGAATATCTTAAAGAGGAAATGTGCCAAGCACCAATCTTAGCTACACCAGACTTCACAAAAACCTTTATTGTGGAATGTGATACTTCTGGAAATGGAATTGGTGGTATTTTAATGCAAATGCAAGATGAAGACCCATTGCTTTTGAAAGTCGTCCAATCAAGGGAAAGTTTTTACACAAAGCTATTTATGAGAAGGAAATGTTGGCAATACTCCATGCACTTAAGAAATGGCGACCCTACCTAATGGGAAGACACCTCAAGGTAAAAACGGATCATGATAGCCTTAAATACTTTTTAGAACAAAGATTATCCTCTGAAGAGCAACAAAAGTGGGTCACAAAGATGTTGGGTTATGACTTTGAAATCATATACAAAAAAGGGAAGCAAAATGTTGTGGCAGATGCACTCTCAAGAAAGGATGAGGAAGTGGAAGCATTGTTGTGCGCCATTTCTATTATCCAACCAGATTGGGATTTAAACGAAGCAAGGGGAGAAAAATGGGCAAAAAAGTTGTGAACTTTTTCAAAAGTAAAACAAGATTTCCATACAGTTGAACATTAGCTAGAAATGATTCATGACAGACACTATACTCTGTAATATTCCCAACTCAAACCAAATATCTTCTGGAATTGCACACTTCTCCCTTAGGAGGGCACTCAGGAATTTTAAAAACTTACCACAAGGTTAAGAAGGAATTTTTTTGGGATGGCCTTAAATCGGATATTCAAAAGTTTGTGGCAGAATGTTTGTTATGCCAAAAAAATAAAGCCGAAACAATTAAGACACCAAGTCTATTACAGCCTTTATCCATTCCAAGCAAATGTTGGGAGGAGGTTTCAATGGATTTTATCACAGGCTTACCCAAGTCTTAGGGAAAGAGTGTCATCATGGTGGTAGTTGACAGACTTACCAAGTATGCACCCTTTGTTGCATTATCACATCCATTTAAAGCCAATACACTTTCTACAACATTTATGGAAGCAATTCAAAACCTACATGGAAACCCAAAGATTATTGTAAGTGACAAAGATCCCATTTTTACAGGAAATTTTTGGACAAAATTATTTTCTTGTCTTGGTACTTAGTTAGCTCATAGCTCATCTTATCATCCTCAATCTGATGGGAAAACATAGATAGTAAACAAATGTTTGGAAGGATATCTTCATTGCTTTGCATCTGATAAACAAACACAATGGGTCAAATGGTTGCCTCTAGCTGAATGGTGGTATAACACTTCCTTCCATACTGCAACAAAACTGACCCCATTTATGGAACTTTATGGATATTATCCAAAATCCATCACATCATATTTAAGAGAAATTTCTAAGGTTCAAGCAGTGGAACATCACATCGAGCATCAACAACAAGTTCTCCAACTCTTAAAGGATAACCTCATGTTGGCGTAGAATAGAATGAAATAATAGGCAGATCAACATCCCAGTGAAAGAAGTTTTGATGTAGGTGATTGTGTATTCCTACGGCTGCAACCATATAAACAAATGTCCCTCAAGCAAGCTAAGAAGGATAACAAATTGTCACCAAGTATTATGGTCCATACAAGGTGTTGCAAAAGATTGATACTATGGCATACAAATTGGAGCTTCCTGCAACTTCTTGAGTGCACCCAGTTTTCCATGTTTCATGTTTAAAGAAGGTTATAGGCGACAAGCTCCTAGTTCAAACAATATTTCAAGAACTTGATGAGGAAGGAAAAAGTATATTGGACCCAGAAGCAGTCATAGAAATAAGAACTTGACAACTACGAAATTGATCCATTTCAGAGTATCTCATCAAGTGGAATAACTTATCCGCTAAAGATTCCACATGGGAGGATGAGAATTTTATATACAAGCATCTAGGACTACTCAAGCGTTGAGGACAACACTTTTTTGAAGGAGAGGGGTATGTTAGGTCCCTATAATACTAGTGATGTCCCCATTAATATTGTAGTTGTATCCCTTATTAATATTGTTGTGCCCCTATTGTCCCCATATACTTTATGTCGCCCCATAGAATCCTCTATTGCTATTTTTGTGCCTTTATATTATTATTGTTAGGTCGGCTTGGTTATATTTTACCCTTAGACTCTATACATAGAAAGGGAGGTTTGTCATTTGAATCATCCAAGAATTGTTCTTTTGTGTAATGTAAAGGAGGTTGCCCCCTCAAAGAGGCTGAATTCTAAGGCGTTCAACTATCTTTTCTATCTTTTTGTGAGCTGGTTTCATAACACAAAATATTCCAAAGATTGATCTAGTATAAGGATCCCCCCTTCAAGATGTGGAATCTCATTATCAAACTCTTGAAATTTTTTTGCATGGCCAAATTTGTTCAAGTGATCAAGTTGTCCCTCAACAAGATTGTGAGTCTTAGAAGATTCAAGAAAGATCACATCTCTAGATATTATAAACTTATTATTTACTTCATCATAGATGTTGGGTTGTGTTATATTCTTTCCACATAGTTAACAGGGGGTTTGAGGGGTACCCGTAACCCCACTTTATGGGGTCTGGGGCAGTGCCCCGGAAAATTTTGGTTTTTGACCCTATGTTAGGTTGGGCAGACCCACCTATGGTTTTGTGCATGATTTTCGCACATGTTTTTTGGATGCGATGGTTTTCGGTCCATGATTTTGGACGCGATGATTTTTGGTCCATGGTATTGGATGCTTCGGCATGTATAAATATGTTTTGTAACATTGAAATGAACATAATGAAAAATCAAGCTGGTAGTCTCGGTTTTGAGATCCAGTGGGAAATCTCTGTGTATATGTGTTTTATGTGTCATGCTCTCACATTTTTATTTTTCCTGTGATTTAGAACTCGTATGCAAGTAATTTCTGTACAGGGTTAAAACCTACATTTGGTATCAGAGTTGTTTTGGCTTCAAGGGGACGCCTTTGTTGCTGAGGGGTTTCGCTCGGACCTGTGGTAGACCCTGTTCAGTGGGAGATCTGCGAGATCGATTCTGGTGGTGAAAGAAGATGGCGAGCAACGGAAAGATAGAGATTTGAGAAGTTCAATGGTCAGAGTTTTGAGTTGTGGAAACTCAAGATGGAGGATCTGTTGGTGGATAAAGATCAGTGGATCGCGGTAGATCCGGGGACTTAACCAACGGGAGTGACCAATGAAGAATGGAAGAAGTTGGATCGGAAGGCAAAGA
>APFE031394495.1:52026-72351 GCA_000404065.3 Pinus taeda
AGCATTCTGTTATTAGATTACATAAATACAGACTATTGTTGATTAATTCAATCAAATTATTTGTTGCTGATCTACATCTAGATGTACCTCTCTCAGCTTTCATTAACTGAGATTCCCATTCAGAAAATAGAATTTCTTTATGTGACTCTTGTATCTTTGGTAGGTTGGTAGCTTTTCCTTCATTTGAATCTTGCCAAGATAGAAACTTAGTTAAGCTTTCATCTGCCTTCTCTAACTCAAGCCTTGCATCTATTGACTTATCGATCATAGCTGCTGAGATATAACTTAAAGGAACAACCAATGAGATATTATAACACAGATGGTCCAACTGCTAAGATAGAGCCTTGGTCATCTATAGGCTCAGTTCTGAATTCTTTTACCTTGATATCTTTTGAATTGCTCTATTGATCCTCATTTGAGCGATTTGCTCTTCTTTTATTTATTCACTGCTGTTCAATAGATGCAGTTTTCTCAATGCTTGGAACTCTTGCTGTTAAGGATGGTTGTTCATCAATTCTATGCTTTCATTACTTAATTTCCTCATTCAACTGCTCATTAAGATGTCTCTGTTCCGCCAACTGTTGTTCAAGTTTCTCTATTTTTTGTTGTCGCTCTACCAATTATACCTCTAGCTGAGTGATCATCTGATATTTTTCCTTCAATAAATGATTAACCTATGAAACCTTATCTATTGTTGCAACTGTATATGCTCTGGCATATTGAGAAAGTTTTGTTAAATCTTTTGAGGGATTTACTTCCTCTCTCCATACCACATTCATCATTTCCATCTGAGGAGTCAAAAGAGGAGAGTGATCAATTTTCCTATTTTTCCTCTATCCTTTAACTACAACCCTATGCTTAAGGTTGTAGAAGACATCTAATGGCGGTATCTCTTCTACATGAAAAACAATTTTAATAGTGGGGTTTTTAGGGATGATCTCAATTCATTTATGGAATTTGGGTGGACCACGTGTTCCTGCAATCGGAACTGTGTCAACTACTGATTTCTATGCTATAAACACCTTTGGGGTAGTGAACCCTTGGGTATTCTCTAGATTACTAATGATATAATCAAATTGTTCCCATTCCTTGATCAATTTAGGGTCAAAATTAATGTGTGTTTCAAGGGGTTCACTAACTGTTACCTGCTTCTACTCCTATTCTGGTGTCTTCTTTTTCTCAGGAACCTTTTCCATTTTTGGAAAATTCTTAGTGATTTTTTATTCACTGTGGCCTTGTGGTAGAACCGTTGAGGTTGTGGCTAATAAATCTAAAGGCAGAGTTTTCAATCTATGGGCCCTAAGCCTGTTGAATTCTTCTAATCCTCCTGGTCCCAATTTAGTCTTAGCCAACCCTTTGACTTGGAAAAATAGTTCTGTTGAAGAAAATAAGTCATCAAAGCTATCCTCTTCATGATCAAATCTGGCAATTTTAGCCTGTGAGGTAACATTATAAACATCCTTTTTTGGGTCATATTGCCTAGTTGGAATAGTTGCAAGATTTAACAACTTGATTTTTTCGGCCTCTTTCTCTACTTGTTTATAATCATGTAGAGTAAAGGTGCCACACCGAATGGGAAATGTAGGCCACATGTGTTTCTTGGAATCCCTAAGGGTCTTTGATGTTCCTGCAACTGTTATCTGATATGCTAATTCTCGGGTCAATAGTTTATCAGGGACGTACAAAGGAAGAACATGAGGATCAGTGAGACCGCCAAAAGCCTTATATAGGTGAATTTCTCTTCTCCAAACCAACTACCCACTGCTGTTAGGTCAATTTCTGCTTCTTGGGACATCCTCGTGGTAGGCTTATTGAATAAGGAGTAATGTACAGGAAGAATAAAACCATTACAAATTCTATACAAATGGTTCTTATAATGGGCTTTCCATAGTTCTTTGTGATAGATATGAATGGGATTGGGATCCTGGGGAGTCCATTTCCATCTGAGGATAGGGTATTCGGAATTGAAATAGATGGTATCCATAATATAGGCACTGTAGTAAAAAGGAGGTATCACTTGGGAAACCACAAACCTCTTTCTTCTATATTCAAGTATCTTAGTGTCCATTTTATCGGACATAATGTTTGCCCAGTGCATAATATAACCATGAACTGCAACTTCCATTAAAGGAACCATATCTACAGAGAAATTAGTTGAATTTTGGACCCTGAAGAGTCTGCACATTAATGCGCCAGCATAACAATAAGGAGAGGCTAATGAATCTACAGAGTACATACTCGATGTCTCGTGCTTGTGTTTGCTTGGGAAGTGACTCCATTGCTGGATGGGATCTAATTCAATGTTGTTTTCCTTTGCAAAAGCTTCTAATAATGCTTTATTATGATACTTCTCTAGCTTGGGTAAATGATACATTTGTCTGAGATCCTTCGCTCTAAACGACCTGAACACTTTTCCTTCGGCTGTACTAAACATCCTATCTATAGTTGCAATGCTTTCCACAATCCATCTGACCATGTCATTATACAGCAAAACCTTGGCTCACACTGCTATCCTGTATAGGAATGAGTAAGCCAATTCTTTCAATGTATTTTCTGATTTGCTTGTAGAATCTGCAGTAGCTTCTTCCTCGAGTTCTTGAGGTTCTTTCGCTTCTAGTAAATTGTAGATGCTCTCCCAACTTGCTTTTCCTAAACCAAGGCAAGTCATATCTGATATCAATCCTTTCTTATTCGACTCTGGTTGGCTTGGTTCTTTAACAATGACAGGGGCTTTGGCTTTCTTCACCTTCTTTCCCATCTTTTTCGGATTCATAAGCTTAGAATAGATCTGCACAAACAATGGAAAACATAATAGAGAAATACTTACGTTGAAAGCTAAAACGGAATGATAATCAATTAATGAAATTCGCATATGATAAATCAAATGTATTTAAGAAACACCATGGGTGAAATCCTCGAAGGATTCACCCTTAACTGTGGAATTAATAACCATCATTTCGGCCAATCATAATAAATAAATGCCATAGTTACCCATCACATCGGCCATATGCTTAATGATCCTTTCAAGTGTGTCTTTTAGATTTCCTCGATCAACGATGAACGATAAATCACGAATCGCAATCAGAAGATTCAATGGGTTAGGCTTAGCACTTCAGATCAAAAGCTCCGATTGCAATAAGGGAATATAATAAGGCGGGATATGTTCAACGAATGGTTTGTTTTATTACTTTTAAAATTTATTTTCGGAACCGATACATTTTAACGAGGTTGCTTTGAAATGAGCACCTTTGTTTATAATATCACAATCAAGTAATTTTAAGTCCTTCTCACTATGTGTTGTGTGATACCTCTGATTGTCGATTGTGATTTCGTTAATAGATCAGAGGTTTTAATAAGGACCATTTTTTAGTGCATCCTTTTATTATTGCAATATGCAATCTTCGATTGCTTTATCGCATCAGAGAGTTTCTTATGATGTCTTTTCAAAAAGAAATTCACATTTTATCAAAAGTTTTTAGATAGGAGTTCTATTGAATTAGGCCTTTTGATAAGGTTTTTCATGTGTTATATGGTTAATGCCATGCAAGCAAATTTATTGAAACACTAACTTACTAAGTTTATTAAAAAGGGACCCATTTCTAATTAAAAAAAAAATTGGGTAAAAATTAAGAAATGGGGGGTTGTTGTACAGCACAAAAATTGGCGATTCACTGGAAGAAACAATTATCTCTGAGAAAATAATGCAATATTCTAACTTTCTTTATTTGAAAACCTTTGAGTATAGAGAAAATCTAAGGAGAACTTGATAATCATGAACTCTAAATAAAAAAGGTTTCTGCAATCTCTTTCTCATCTTGAAAAATAAAACATTCTATGTGTATTTAAGCCTTGATTGGTTGATAAAGATAAAACAAAATGATTTCTCCAACTTAGCTTATATAATGACTTTGTTGACACAGATAGAGCCTCTGCTGCTAGCAAACGTTCATAGTCTCGACAGGGTTACCTTTCAACCATTCAATCATTCATTGACCCATCCATTTCATAGTATAATTTCTAAGAGTAAATCCAAAAAGATATGTTTCCACATATTTTCTATATTGCATTTTTCTTTATTTTTATTTTTTAAAATATAAAAAGTCATTGTCATGGTTTGGTGGCTAGCTATTGACAGTGCCATTCATTGGTTGTAATTGAACTGAACAAGTTGGCTCATAATGAGACCCCTTGTCTTATAATTATAAGCCATTACCTTGTTTTGATGTGCAGTATTGGTAATGTCAGTTTAATTAGTTCCTTATGATCATGGTAAGCAGGCTCATAATGGGATCCCTTATCTTTTATATCAAACATATTTTAGAATTACACTCTGAAAAATCACAATATTGGTCGATGGGTGAATGATTTACTCCTTAGGAGAATATGGATGAAAATGTAAGAGTTGAAGATGCTAATTTGGGATAGGCCTTTGATTTTTATAGATAACCTCATTCGGGCTCTAACAACTTGGAATGATTTACAATATTTTTTAGATCTGAAAATATTTTACAAAAATAAAAAGGTTTTTCAAAGTTTATCTGTTATCTTACTCCCTTGTACTTTCTTCTTTTCCTTTAAGGATTTCATCTATCAAAAGTAAATATTAATACTATTTTCTTTAAGAAACTTTCAAATCAGTAAAGACGAATAAAAGGCTATTTCCAACCTTATTTTCTAGCAAACAAACAAAACTGTAAATCCACTCAAATTCACACAAAGTTGAATATTTACAAATAAGAAGGGGTTACCTTCTTAAGTAAAGAATTTCTTCAAGATAATCCCGTTGATAGAAAGAGAATCTCTCTTTCCTGATAGATCTTGCAATAAAATGTTGATGGGCCTATCTTCTCGATGATTTGAAATTGTCCTAGCCACATTTTCTAAAATTTAGTGTGTTTACCTTTATCTTCATGGGCTTTGTTCCATTTCAAAACAAGATCACCAATCTGTAAAAATTTTGAGCCGGTGAAGTTGTATCAAAAGAGAACTTAACAACCTGTTGATGCTTTTCATGTGTAATTCTAGCCTTTTCCCTTTCTTCTTCTAATCTAAGGAATTGATTATGTCTTAATTGAATAGAAGATGAGGGATTTTCTTCAATAAACTGCACTAAGGCTTGTGATGGGAATGCTAAGTTGGCTGGTATGGCTGCTTCTTTTCCATACACTAAATTGAATGGAGAAGTACCTATTAAGGCCTTTTGCATTATGTGATCTGCCCATAGTGCAAATACTAAAGACTTGTGTCAATTCTTTTGATTCTAATCAACAATTCTCTTAATGACTTTGATAAGATTTTTATTGGTTGATTCTGCTAAACCATTACCCTGAGGTTAGTAGTTTGCAGAGTATTTCAATTTAAACACTCTTTTAATAGCAAATTCAAGTATGGTATTTCCAGAAAAATAAGATGCATTATCGAAAATGAGAGCATTAGGTACTCCAAACCTAGTAATGATGAATTGATCTATGAAGTTGATAATTGCCTTAGAATTGGCTACCTTCAAAGGAATTGCTTCTACACACTTTGTAAAGTAATCCATGGCTATAAGGATATATCTGTGCTATTTGGATGAATGTGGAAAAATTTCTCCGATAATATCCAATCCCCATTGTTCAAAAGGTTGTTCGATGTTGACTGGTTGCAAAGGAAAGGCTATCTTCCTTTGTTTTCCACTAGCAGTGTGACACATTTTGCATTTCCTTACGTATTCATGAGAATATTTGAACAACATGGGCCAATAATAACCAACATGTATAATTTTGTGAGCTGTTGTATCACCACCAAAATGTCCTCCTACTGGACCATCATGTAATTCCTGCAAGACCTTTTGTGCCTCAGTTTTTCAAGGCATCTTAACAAAACCAAATCATAATTCCTTCTAAATAACACATCATCAATAATCTCAAAGTTTTTATCTTTCAATCTTATGGCACGTTTATTTTTATAGGAAATATTAGAAGGAGTGTATTCATTTATCAACTAAAATATCAAATCTGCATATTGGGATTAAGGATTGATGATACTTATCTCATTGATCTCTTCAATATTGTTGGAACCTTCATGTTCCTGAATGTTAGAAGCTCCTACTAACAACCTGCAAAAACCTTGGCCTTTGACAATCTTTGGTGGTTTAATTTCCAAATCATATTCTTGTAATGCCATGACCCAGTTTTCCCTTTTCTCTCCCAATTCCCTTTGGACTAGTAATTGTCTTACCGTTGAAAAAGGAACTATGACTTTTGTCTGAGTCTTTAAGAAGAAGGGTCTAAAGTGTAATGGATTTGAAAACACCAAAGGCTTTCTTTTCCACATCGGATTAATTAAGCTCGGCGCCTTGAATATTTGAACTAAAAAATGATATGGGTGCTTCCACATTTTGATCATTGATTTGTGTCAACACAGCTGCATAGGAAGTATCGGATGCCATAGTATATAAAATGAAATGATTTGAAAAATTGGGAGTGTTTAATGCAAGAGCATTTATGATTGCCAGTTTTATTGAATCAAAAGCGTCCTTTTCTTTATGCCCCCATTTGAACACTGAGTTTTTCTTGATCATGGTCTGTAATGGTAAAACAATCTGTGAAAAATCTGGTATAAACCTTTTTACAAAATTTATTTGACCTAAAAGTGATTACATCGATTTTTTATTATGTGGAAGTGGAATTTCATAAATCTCTTTGATTCTATCTGGATCGATATAAATACCATCTTTTGAGACAATGAATCCCAAGGGTTTACCCTGGTCAAGAGTAAAAAATGACTTCTTAGGATTCAGTGAAATCCCATACCTTTTACAACGTTCAAATATTTGTTTCAAATCATGTAAATGATTTGCTCTTTTATTAGAGAAGACAGTAATTTCATCTAAATAGACAACAACTGACTTATTAATTAAACCTTTGAATGCTATATCCATTGCTCTCTGGAATGTAGCCCCAGCATTAATCAATCTGAAAGGCATTTTTTGGTAGCCATATGTTCCCCACTTAGTCCTGAAAGTAGTCCCGAGTCTGTCATCTGGATGCACCAATATTTTGTTATATCCAAAAAAACCATCTAAGAAAGACATTAATTATGAACCAACTACTGAATGAAGAGTTTGTTCCATTATTGGTAGTGGAAAATTATCCTTTTGACAAGCTTTATTAAGATTTCTGAGATTAATGCAAATTCTAATGTCACCATTCTTCTTCCTAATAGGCACAAAGTTAGAAACACACTTCGAATGTCTAACAGGAAAAATTATCTTAGCCTTCAAGAGTTTATTTAACTCTGCTTTAATCTAACTTTCTAGGTTTGGATGAATTTTCCTCAATTTTTGTTGTACTGGTTTTTCTGTGGAGATCATTGGAATTATATGTTGTATGATAGAAGTATCATATGTTCTTAAGTCATCAAAATTCCAAGTGAAAGCATTTTTGTATCTACTCAAAAGTCTTATAAAAGCAATTATTTCTTCTGAAGTAAATCCTAATCCCAGATTGATATTTTGTGGTTTGGCCTCAGTGCCAAGATTTATTAATTCAAATCTCAAAGTAGAATTCTGAAGTTTTGAATTAGTAACTTGTTTAAACCTATCCTTGATATCATATAGATCCTCAAGCTTGAATACTGATTTTGGTATAGAATTTTCTTCAAATATTTGCTTCATTTGAAGATCATGCTCACTTCATCAATAATCTGGTCATCATAGGATTTATTAGAAGTTAATAAATTTAAAATGTCATCATCATGATTGAATACCTACCAGTTAGTGACATTGTTTGGAACCAATGGTCTGAAAATTAATTCTACTGAAAATCTATCAGGGCTGTAATCCTCGGATGGAAGGAGCTTAGAAGCAACATTGGCTAGTAAATCAACTGCTGCATTCTAAGATCTAGGAATAGGAGAAATATTAAATGCTAGAAAATAAGATATAAGGTCTTGAACCAGGGACTGATAATGTTTAAGATGACTAGAAAGGCAATGTATAGTATTTCTTACTTGTTTAATAACAATTTTAGTCACTGAATACTTTATGATATTGCACTTTCAAGCCTATTGCTTTACAAAGTCCTTGAATCAACGCCTCATATTCAACAGTATTATTCGTACACTCAAATTCTAGTCTACAGGATAACATAGTTTTTTCCCTACACCGTCATTAGATTTTGACCCATCAAAATATAAAGACCAAAATATAGGTTTATCTACAGTTTTATTTACAATTTCCTCAGTAGTATTAACACACCTTGACATATCTGTATGGGAAAAAATTTCTATTTGATATGTGAAACTATTAACTGAGAATGGTGATGATTGAGCATTAAAATTACCAAAGAATGATTCAGATGAGTAGTTACCAAGGATGTTGTTATTGAATGCTATGGGCTAGTTTTCTTGCTCAAATTCTGTTATAGTATGAGTCATATGCTTCTCCTGATCAATCCTGATCTGATTTGGCATCCCTTTGTAGGGAAGCCACATATGAGACCAATTAGTAGAAATGTAATCATGGAGTTTCTCAAAGCAATCCTTGCTTAGGATTAAACCATAAAACTTAGGGATGTCAGCAATCAATATTTCAATTCTCTGGACTACTCTTTGATCAGCTGATAACCTAATGGTAACTAAATTGATTTCCCCCAATACTTGGACCTTAGTTCTATCCAACTGAACAATATGCACTACAAATTTTTGAGGCTCAATATTCAATTTGGAACAGACTGAAGCTGGCATTATATTTGATGAAGCCCCTAAATCTATCAAGCAATTATGCAAGTTTCTATTGTAGATTTCATAGGTCAAGAGAAAAGGAGGGGTATGAGAATTAGTTCTGTCTTCGATCAACACAACATTAGTAGCATCTACTCTATCGGATGGTGGCTTACCAGTTCCATTAGCTGCCTTGGAGTGTACAACATTTGGAAGAGGCAAAGAAGGTATTGCATTTAATTCTTTGAGTAGCAATTTCTGTTGATTTTTGAGCTTGCTAAGATCAAATATAGAAATATTTTCTCTAGTTTTCTTCATGTCTTCAATGATGTTGTAATCCATAGAGTCAGCAACTACTAATGTTTTAGATGATGAAGGTGAATTGGAAGATGATGGATGATTTTGAGTAGGCACTGCTGTAGACTTCTTTGTGGGAACCATATCTTTGGTAGTAGGACACATATTCTTCTTCTTTTGAGTTGGTTGAACTGACTCAACGGTTCCTTTACTCCTAGTACTTACTGGGAAAGCTTCCTATTCATTTTCAGTATCGAAACTGGGCAAGATGAATTCCGACATACCATGCCATTCTACAAATTCTTCTTCCTCATATTCCTCAAATGATAAGACTGTATCTTCCTCTTCATCATTTTCGGGATCTGATTCTGCATTAGATATAGCATTAGGTGGTTTTGATTTTGGTTTTTTGAAGTTTCTAAATGGCTTTTTAGTGGAGGTCTCAGCTACTTGTTTTTTAATTTTTACCATCTCATTTGACATAGTTTTTAAAACCTTTTGTAGACCTTCCATATCATATGGATCTTTAGCCATTTTATTCTTTGAATCATCCTTAAAAGTAACTTTTTTGGACTTTTTTTCTTCAAGGGAAGTCTTCTTTTCTAAGGCAATGATACGTCTTTCAATAGAAATTGCTTCTTTCATATTCTCCACTAAAGTGGGCTTTGCAGCTCTATCAAAAAAGATTGCTATGTTTGAAGGTAAGGCCGATATGTACCATTCACTTCAAACCTCTTCACTAGTTTTAGATGCAGTAGGAATCTTATTTAAGAGCTTATTAAACCGTGAGTTAAAATCTTTGACTGGTTCTCTTTGCTCAGTTTTGATATTTGAGAGATCATTGATTAATGTTATTGTTGACCTATCATCATCGAATTTAGTTAAGAACTGCTCTTGAAAAATGTTCCAACTAGTAATGGATCCTGATGGTAATGAAAAATACCAAGACCCAACTGCTCCTTGGAAAGTATATGGGAAAAGTCTAACAACCGCATATTCTTCTATTACTCCTTTTAAGTTTACTGACAACATGAAGTTGTTTATATGTTCTTCTGCTAGCATGTATGTTTTTGGATTAAACTTTGGTAGCGATTTTTTGGGATGAGCTGGCAACTGAATCAAGGGTGTAGGCATTGTAACTGCCCTTGGATTGTTCCATGGTCTTTGAGCCATTGTTGAGCTACTAACAGAGGAAAGTGCAGATGAAGTTACTATTGGTTGAGAAGAAGATGTTGAAGTTCCAGTACCCTGTTGAACAACAACATGGAGTGGAGGAGTGGATGGTTGACTTTGCAATGGAGAAGATAAAATGGATGATCATGATGAAAGAGTCTCACTGTCAGACCCTTCAGGTGTATTCCTTGCTATTTTCCTTTTAGGCGGAGGGAATTCTATAGGTTCAATACCAAGTTTTTCACTCTGTAGTCTGGTAAGAGGATGGGAAGGAATATATTGCGAAGTCACACTGCCTTGAGATAACTCAGATTTCTGTGCTGATATTGAAAATCCTTGAAGTTTATGAATTAGAGACTAAACTTCAGGAGGTTCAAGAGTGGATTTATCTGAAATGTTTTGGGGATCAACAGTTGTTGTTTTTTTTCTCCACTTCTCGCTTAGAAATTGGAGATTGAGAATGTGAGGGAGAAGTCAGAGGTGAGGTGGAGGGAGATTTACTCTCAAAATGGGCTATGGATTTGGATTTTCTCACCATTCACAGTTTATGCCCTCCTTCTAGCACCAAAAATGTTGATGCCTCTAAAATCACTGCATCAACATCAGGGAAAACCACCTGGCCCAGACCTTAAAGCAACTCCTTTTCCGTTTGGTGTGGTGGCTCCAACTAGATGTAATGGGACCAGTTTCCTAGTGATATATGGGTGGATAGATGATTGGACGATAATATACAACGGGAATGATAAGTGCTCTATTCGGTGCAAAAATATACAAAGATAACTAATCTATCCCGGGAATTCTTTCTCTTAGTACGATTCTTGATTGTTCTTATTGACAAGTAAACATGAATATGACATAATCATAAATAAAAATATGCATTCATATGATAATTACTTTGTTCAATTAATTGAACAAAGTAATAATTAAAACATTATCGCACTAACCATATTATATCACTGACATATATATATATATATATATATATATATTAAAGATGACAATTCCAGAAACATTCAGTAGTGAAAGATTAAAGAATTATTGTAGAAACATATACACATCAATAATAGCAAAATTTATAAATGCTTAATTCACACAGAAACATAAACAAAAACATAGATAATAGTATCGTATGCATTTGGATCTCCTCCGATGTGAATCACATTCAAATTTTGTCTTCCAATTTGAGAATACTTTTCATAGGAAGCAAAATTGCATATCTCATAAAAAAGCCTTCTTTGTCAAAATTTAGAATTCAGGTCCAGTCTTTTATAAAAATAAATATATCGGAAGCATAGTAGTGCAACTCCCGACTTAAGTCTTAGTACAAAAAATGAGGACCCTTTCTAAAAACATGAAAGGGTCTATAAATACTACAAAAATAACAAACTATGAAAGAAAAATGCTATGCGCTAGTATAACCAAAACAGAAAAATGTGGACATCATCTTGAAATATTAGTGCTATAGTCGGTTGAAGGGATTCATTGAATTGGCTGATCTTCTTGTGATCGGAGCTGACAAATGGCAAGCATCGGTTGAACCTCTGGTGGCTGACTCATACGAGAGTGTAACTAAGCTACAAATGTGGCATCGAAAAGTTCGGGGATCATATGATTGATCGCATCTGTGAGACACTTCATCACGATTAGCTGACTATGTGGTTTTACAAGGAAAAACCAAAATGTTTCCCATGTTAAGTTGTGAATGCCTCCGATAAGTTTTCCCCTATGTGTTAGCTCCTGTTTCCACTATTGTTCTAATCCTTTCACCTATGGGAATTTTCCTTGAGAGCATTTTGTTATTCAATTACATAAATACAAATTGTTATTGATTAATTTGATCAAATTATTTGTCATTGATCTGCATCTGGATGTAGCTTTCTCAGCTTTCATTAACTGAGACTCCCATTTGGAGAATAGAGTTTCTTTATGTGATTCTTGTATCTTCGACAGGTTGGAAGCTTTTCCTTCATTTGAATCTTGCCAAGATAGAAAATTAGTTAAGCTTTCATCTTCCTTCTCTAGTTCAAGCCTTGCATCTACTGATTTATCGATCATAGCTGCTGAAATATCACATAAAGGAAAAGCCAACGAGATATTATAACACAGAAGGTTCAACTGTCGAGATAGAGCCTTTGTCATCTCTAGGGCTTCATATCTGAATTCTTTTACCTTGGGATATCCTTTGAATTGCTCTATTTGATCCTTCATTTGAGCGATTTTCTCTTCTTTTGATTTATTCACTTGCTCGTTCAATATCTGCAGTTTGCTCAATGCTTGGGATAAATCTTGATGCTTAAGGATGGCATGTTCATCAATTCTCTACTTTTCATTAACTAATTGCTCATTCAACTACTCATTAATCTGTCACTATTCCGCCAACTATTGTTCAAGTTGCTCTATTTTTTGTTGCAGCTCTACTGATTGTGCCTCTAGCTAAGTGATCGCCTGATATTTTTCCTTCAATAAATGATTAACCTCTGAAACCTTATCTATTGTTGCTGCTGTATATGCTCCGGCATATTGAGAAAGTTTAGTTAAATCTTCAGAGGGATTTACTTCCTCTCTCCATACCACATTCATCATTTCCATCTGAGGATTCAAAAGAGGAGAGTGATCAATTTTCCTCCTTTTCCTCTGTCTTTTAACTACAACCCTATGCTTAGGGCTGTAGAAGACATCTAATGGTGGTGTCTCTTCTACATGCAAAAAAATTTCATCAGTGGGGTTTCCAGGGATGATCTCAATTTCTTTATGGAATTTTGGTGGACCGGTTGTTCCTACAATCGGAATTGTGTCGACTATTGATTTCTATGCTATAGACACCTCTGGTGTAGTGAACGCTTGGGTATTCTCTAGATTACTAATGATAGAATAAAATTGTTCCCATTCCTTGATCAATTTAGGGTCAATATTAATGTGTGTATCAAGGGGTTCACTAACTGTTACCTGCTTCTGCTCCTATTCTGGTGTCTTCTTTTTCTCAAGAACCTTCTCCATTTCGGGAACATTCTTACTGATTTTCTGTTCACTGCGGCCTTGTGGTTGAACCGTTGAGGTTGTGGCTAATAAATATAAAGGCAGAGTTTCTAATCTTTGGGCCCTAAGCCTGTTGAATTTTTCTAATCCTCCTGGTCCCAATTTAGTCTTAGCCAACCCTTTGACTTGGAAAAATAGTTTTGCTGAAGAGAATAAGTCATCAAAGCTATCCTCTTCATGATCAAATCTAGCGATTTTAGCCTGTGAGGTAAAATTATAAACAACCTTTTTTGGGTCATACTTCCTGGTTGGAATAGTCGCAAGATTTAACAACTTCATTTTTTCGGCCTCTTTCTCTACATGTTTATAATCATGCAGAGTAAAGGCACCACACCGAAGGGGAAATGTAGGCCACATGTGTTTCTTGGAATCCCTAAGGGTCTTTGACGTTCCTACAACTGTTATCTGATATGCTAATTCTCGGGCCATAGTTTATCGGGGACGTACAGAGGAAGAACATGAGGACCAGTGACACTACTAAAAAGCCTTATATAGGTGAATTTCTCTTCTCCAAACCAACTGCCCACTGCTGTTAGGTCAATTTTTGCTTCCTGGGATATCCTTGGGGCAGGTTTATTGAATAAGGAGTAATGTATAGGAAGAATAAAACCATTACAAATTCTATACAAATGGTTCTTATAATGGGCTTTCCATAGCTCTTTGTTATAGATATTAATGGGATTGGGATCTTGGAAAGTCCACTTCCATCCGAGGATAGGGTATACAGAATTAAAACAGATGGTATCCATAATATAGGCACTATAGTAAAAAGGAGGTATCACTTGGGAAACCACAAAACTCTTTCTTCTATATTCAAGTATCTCAGTGGCCATTTTATCGGACAGAATGTTTTCCCAGTGCATAATATAACCATGAACTGCAACTTCCATTAAAGGAACCATATCTATAGAAAGCTTAGCTTAATTATGGACCCCAAAGAGTCTGCACATTAATGCACTAGCATAACAATAAGGAGAGGCTAATGAATCTACAGAGTACATACCCAATGTCTCATGATTGTGTTTGCTCGGGAAGTGTCTCCATTGCTGAATGGGATCTAATTCAATGTCATTTTCCTTTTGCAAAAGCTTCTAAGAATGATTTATTATAATACTTCTCTGGCTTGGGTAATTGATACATTTGTTTGAGATCCTCCGCTCTAAATGAACCAAACACTTTTCCTTCAGTTGTACTAAATGTCCTGTCTGTAGTTGTAATGCTTTCCACAATCCATCTGACCATGTCATTATACGGCAAAACCTTGGCTCACGATGCTATCCTGTGTAAGAATGAGTAGGCCAATTCTTTCAATGTATTTTCTGATTTGCTTATAGAATCTGTAGTAGCTTCTTCCTCGAGGTCTTCAAGTTCTTCAGCTTCTAGTAAATTGTAGTTTCTCTCCCAACTTGCTTTTCCTAAACCAAGGCAAGTCGTATTTGATGTCAATCCTTTCTTATTTGGCTCTGGTTGGCTTGGTTCTTTAACAATGACAGGGGCTTTGGCTTTCTTCACCTTAAACAACTTTGAGTGTGCTTGCACCAAGGGCTAAGACAAATCATCATCTTCTGAGGGTAGAATGAATTTGTTCACTTTGCTTTTTACTTGAGGTGAGAGTGAAAAGCACCTAATATTCAGCTACCATGCCTCTTATGAGATTAGAGAAATGTTTCATTGCCTATAGAGACTGGAACAAACTTTATTTATGCCTTACCTTAAACATTAAGGAGGCCATTTCTCTTAGATGATGTCTAGACTCTACTTCAAAGCCCATTTGTGATAACCACACAAATTACCTTCTCTTTTCTAGTCCAGAGCACTGTGGGGTTAAAGTTCCACATAGTCACTTAGTTGGACAACATTAATACTGTTTTTCATTACTCCTCGGCCCACATTACTTGAGGTTTAAGCCTTTACGTGATACCACATTGAGGGCTCTATTCACCACACTTTTTCAACAACCCAAGAAGCAGAGTACGAAGCAGCAAATCAATTTTTTCCAGATAGATGTCATCATGCAGCTTCCTATATTATCATTGTAAACCCAATTTCTGCAAAGTTTATTGTAAATGATGCTAGTAAGACCATTGAGACATACAATTACACCTAGGTAAGCCTATGAGAAATACTCACGCTGAAAGCTAAAACGGAATGATAATCAGTTAAGGAAATTTGCATATGATAAATTGAATGTATTTAAGAATCACCACAGGTGAAATCCTTGAAGGATTCACCCTTAACTGCAGAATTAATAACCATCATATCAACCAATCATAATAAATAAATGCCATAAGTACCCATCACATCGGCCATACGCTTAATGATCCTTTCAAGTGTGTCTTTTAGATTTCCCCAATCAGCGGTCAATGATAAATCGTGGATCACAATCGGGAGATTCAATGGGTCAGGCTTATCGCTTCAAATCAAAAGCTCTAATTTCAATACAGGAATATAATAAGGTGGGATATGTTCAATGAATGGTTTGTTTTATTACTTTTAAAATTTATATTCGGAACCAATACCTTTTAACGAGGTTTCTTTGAAATGAGTGCCTTTGTTTATAATATCGCAATTGGTGAATTTTAAGTCCTTCTCACTATGTGTTGTGTGATACATTCGATTGCCGATTGTAATTTCGTTATCGGATCAGAGGTTTTAATAAGGTCCGTTTTTGAGTGCATCCTTTTATTATTGCGATATGCGATCTTCGACTGCTTTATCGCATCAGAGGGTTTCTTATGATGTCTTTTCAAAAGGAAATCACATTTTATCAAAACTTTTTAGATAGGATTTCTATTCAATTGGTCCTTTTGATAAAAATTTTCATGTGTTATATTGTTAATGCCATGCAAGCAATTTTATTGAAACACTAACTTACTAAATTTATTAAAAATGTACCCATTTCTAATTAAAGTTTTTTTTGGGTAAAAATTAAGAAATGGGAGGTTATTGTACAACACAACAGATTCGTAAAAGAGAATAAAAATGGGGGGTCCTCTTTCAATCTCGTTTCCGACTCTTTAAACACGAAAATATTGTCGAGCTCTTGTCATTTTGAACTCATAAAAGGCTGCGAAACATCATGCACCCAGTATACATTTACCCCTTTTTCAAGATGGGATGCACTATTTATGAAAAAGGTACTCCTTGGCTGGCATGGTCAAGTGGTTCTCTCAATTATTTCTTTCTACCTTTTCGAGCTCGAGACACAAATGTACGAAAAGGGACCATGTGGAGATTTATTTTCCGTATCTTTTTCAAATTCTCTAAACATGAAAAAGAAACTAAGTTACCCATTTGTCGGACTTGTTAAAACATTAAACAACATTGGATTCATCTCCATGATGAATGTGAGCTTCTCCTTCCTAGGGCTCGTTAAACTTACTAGGCCAGATTCGTCTGAAGGATGAACTTACAGTGCAAGAACATGCCATCCCCTTCAAGCTTGTGATAAAAAAATAATTAGGATACCTACCAAAAATGGTGGGGGAAAATTGGAAATTTTATCAGTTATGTCGGCAGCTCACACTTGAACATGACACTTTTTGTTTCGTGTTGGGCTGGGATATTCTCCTTTCATCATTGACCTTCCTAGGTTGGGCCATTCATTTTTTCCTTCCATTTAATCTCTACCACGTCATCATGACCACTGATCCTATGGATAGAAAGGCTACCAAACTCTGGAATCATGTCGTCGATATGTTTAAGAGCCAGTCCCCCTGCATCTACACTTACTCTTGATTCTTTGTATCATCTGACATCATTTGCATCCATTTGTCTTGTTTCGATGATGTGGGATACATCATGGCCCTCCTTCGACATGGTCGCTTCCTATCAACTTCAGCTCATTATCTAGGAAGTTGACCGAGAGACTCCATTCCAATACCTTAAAGCTTGTATGCCCTAATGGAAAGTTCTTCACACTCAACGACAAGTTCACATCATTGGCTTTCGATCGGGTGATTTCACGGATGTTCGACATTAGTTCCTTTTTTCACATTCTGTGAACTGTGCTACTAGTACCTTGAGAGCCATTGTCATTATTGGTGGTTTCTCTCGCATTTGTTAATGGTTCACATCATTGATCGGTAATCAAGTGAATTCTTAGCATGTTTGACTTCAACACATTCATTCGCATGTTAAGATTTGTACTTTGATTGGGTCGTTTGGAGCGCAAGACCCTAGGCTAGATTACAGTAGTCCAGGTTGCGAGGTGATGTGACATGGTCATGTCAATATACATGTCTCTTTCATATGGACGATTACAACCATACCATGAGTTTTCATATGTTATCCTTCTTATTATTGGGTGGATTCGACCATACCTTGGTTTCATTATGATCCTTTCTGCTTGATGGTTGCACCCATGCCTTGGATCCATTTACATGATCATTCTCTGGGTGGTTGCATCAATACCATGATTCATGTATTATTATTCATATTTTTCAGTGATGTATATGTATCTATTATTTCCTGCAGGTTTTCTGATGATAGACTCTAGTTCCCTGCTTCCACTTGTAAAGCATTTCACCCCTCACTCTAGCTCAGCCTTCACGCTTTATGGGGCATCTGTTACACAGAATTTTGTCACTATCCTTGTACTCCCTGTCTACAATATTGGAGGACCTCTACAGTGTACTCGACATGCTTTCCTATCATGAATAAACTCCCCTTGTGTCCCTCTTCAAGAGCAAAACAATTCCCTTTTGCATCATTTCCAAAAAATCTTATGTTTATCCCAGTTTACAAGACCGACACTAATGACCCGTGTCCTCCTTGCGCCGATATGCAGGGATTACAACTATCCTAAATGCTGATTGAATCAACTGAGCCCTTTCTCAGTCATGTCGATCCTCTTTTGGAAGGTTTTTTAAATATGGAGCCGAATCTTCCAGCTCTAGAAGCTTCGTAACAAAAGTCTGGTAAATAGTTATGCTAGATTGAGTCGAGGAGGTCAGTTTGGGCCCCTTTCCCCTATTAGGATGGAACTAATACAAGAGATAAGGCCTTCTCCCATGAGAATAGGAACCATATCCCCTCCATCCAAGCTATATAAACCTCTCTTCTTCCCAAGCACAAGTTAATCCTAATTAAGTTCTGGCTAAAGTTTTGATTTTGGACTAGTCAGCAAGTTACCCATAGTTTGTAGCTCTCTAGTTTGTGTTTAAGGGAGAATTTTGAGTTTGGTTTGGTGTGAAGACTAAAGGGAATATCCTTGAGACTACCGTTGTTGGGGATATCCATGGGATGCTAGCAAAAGTGTGTGGGAACTCGGATATGTCGGAGGAGAACGACAATGTCAAGACATCAGTTGTAATATCTTCTTGAACTAATATAGATGCAACTATTGATTGATTTCCTACATGGGTCATCTCACATATTTATGGCTTAATTTTTCTTGACTTATTAAGTAGGTTGAATGCAATTTGTATGTTATCACGTTTGTTGTTTGTTGTTGTTTACTTGTTTCAGGTGTTCAAAGGAAGGAAACAAAATATAGCTGGAGAAAGGAAGCAAGATCGTCACCAAGCAGAATAACATACTAAGAGGCAGGCCCTCTTATTTGATTCTAGCTTAAGGATGTCTCTATAGATTGTTTGTTTATAGCTAGACCCACACTCTCGGGATAGAGGAATTGTTTTTGTCCACACTTAGAATTTACCTGCACCACAGGGTTTCATGGTCAAATCAAATTTTCATTAGATCAAGCATCCATTGAATGCTCCTATGGTTTGTAATAAGTCAAGAGTCCTTGGCATATTGTAAAATACCCTTTCAGGCATTTATATCAACAAAATAAAAATTATTTTGAAATTAAAAATTTCTAGAAGCCTCCTAAGACCAAGTCGGCGAGCCAAGGAAATGTTGACCTAGAGAGGGCTAATGGAGCCTCTCGGAAAGGATATATAAATATGGATCTTCAACCTATTGAGAGACACATTAAGCACATATCCTTGATTTCAATCTACAATTAGAGATGAGTGTGAAATCCCTATAAAAGTAAAGAGAATGCTAGCGAAGGAAGAAGGAAGCCCTAGAATAGTTCAGAAGTTTGTAATTTTTCTTCTACCATTCTCATGTGTGAATACCCTAGGGTTTCTATGGTTTCCTAAGGTATGAAATTGCAAGAGGTTTTTTAGGTTTCTTTGGTCAGCCCTCATCTTGAAGAGATCTTGTTTTGCTACCCTTGGAGACTTAGTCTTGCATTGAAGATGAAAGATTGGTTGGTTGACTTGGTTCTTGGCGATGTGCCTGGTCTAGCTTTTGGTCTTGGAAGTATACTTTGAATTGATTCTATAAGAAGAGAATTTATTTTTTGTTTTTCCCCTTGGAGGGGTTTTTCCCTAGCTTGGAGCTGTTACACTGAAATTTGTCACCATGACTATCTGCAGTTAATATGGCTCCATCAATAGTCATATTATCCTCCTTGTCAAGCCTTATACCTCTGCTCTTCATGTCAAACTTCAAAAAAGAGAGAAAGTCATTAAAAAACATGTTTATCTCTGGGTACGCAGTTTCTCTCTACCTTACCTGCGTGTACGCATCCCAAGCTCACTGTACCTGCGTACTTGTACGCTCTGTAAGCCAAAGGATGGGTGCGTACCCCTGGAAAGGTCAAAAGGCGCGAGTTTCATCTTTAAAAAGTTACTTGTGGTCACTTCTAGAGCCTTTTAGAAGAGTGTTTGACGTGTATTGAGCGCCTCCAGATGGTTCATGCATCCCTATGATAGAGGAACTTATCCCATCAAGAGGGGAGCTACCCCATCCAAAAGAGGGAGTATCCCATTGATGTTGGAACTGAATAACCTCCTCTAGAATACTATAAATACAGGCATTGGGCCAAAGGAGGGGAGGTTGAAAGCTGAACATTCTAAAGGGTAAATGCTGCTGGATTAGGACTTCCATTGTTGACTTGTGAGGAGAGATCACTATCCTTCCTTGTTGCCATATTGGGAGTGGGTGAGCTTGTCAAAGTAGAGGAAATCTCTTGCTGGACCCTGGGAGGAGCTTGCACAACACCAAGGCTCAGGTTGTAATGGGTCCTTTTTGATTATTTAATACAAATAAGTCCATTCTTCTCAATGATTTGTTGTTAATGAATTATTTCATGTACTCCTT
>APFE031394495.1:79188-111950 GCA_000404065.3 Pinus taeda
AAATAAAGAGGTACTTGCCAGAAATGGTGGGGGAAAAATGAGAAGAATGAGCCTATTTGATATCTTTTTGTCTCAGAATAAAACCTTACTACCACTCTTGAACATGACACTTATTCATTCACCTGGGTTGGGAAATCCCTTGTCTCACAGTTGACCAAGATCATTTGACATCTTTAGCTGAGTTATGGGAGTCGACTTTGAGTCATTCGTCGCCAAACCATCTGTTGTGTCGTTATGTGTTCAAGAGGTCTGTAAACAAAACATTCAACCACAAAATACCTATCATTCATTGTGTCATCATTGAGTCAGTCCTTGCAACAACATTTATTCAACTTGAACTATGGTTTCGTGTTGTGGGATTGCTTGCGACGGGTCGCTTTCTATCGACATCAGCACATTATCTAGAGAGTTGACTTAGAAATCTTCAGTACCTTGGAGTCTGCGTGCATCAATGGGAGGTTTCTCGCCTTCGACGTCAGTTTTCATCATTGAATTGTGATCGAAGGATTCCATGAAATGTTCGACATCGACTCATTCATTCACATCTCATGGATTGTGCTGGGTACTTTGAGAACCATTGACATTACTGGTGGTCTCTCTCACGCTTGTTAATAGTTTACATCATTGACTGGTAATCAAGTGGTTTCTACCATGTTCGACATCGACCCATTTATTCACATGGCTAGAATCGTACCAATTCGGGAAGTAGAGATGAAGACCCTGGATCTAGTTTCCACCATCCAGGCTGCGAGGAGTTTTGTATTCATTATGTTGTAGACCAACCATAAACAGATGGATACGTCCATACTGTGTCTACACGAGTCTATGATTATGATGTATTATGAAATCATTCCTGTACCAGAATAGTTAGTCCAATAGTTAAAGTTTTGATCTGAGTATGGGAATGCCTACCTCAGCGATGATATAATCTTATACATGTATTTTGTGTTGAAAATTGCAAGTTCTAACCGGGCTCTCCACAAGATGATCCTCGAAATGATAAAGCACTTCACCCTTCCTATATGATATAAACACCCTTATCTATTACAGGCTTCGTACTTTAGGGGGCAATCTGTTACACTGAAATTTGTCACCATGACTATCTGCAGTTAATATGGCTCCATCAATAGTCATATTATCCTCCTTGTCAAGCCTTATACCTATGCTCTTCATGTCAAACTTCAAAAAAGAGAGAAAGTCACTAAAAAACATGTTTATCTCTGGGTACGCAGGTTCTCTCTACCTTGCCTGCGTGTACGCACTCCAAACACAATGTACCTGCGTACTTTTACGCTCTGTAAGCCAAAGGTTGGGTGCGTACCCCTGTAAAGGTCAAAAGGCGCGAGTTTCATCTTTAAAAAGTTACTTGTGGTCACTTCTAGAGCCTTCTAGAAGAGTGTTTGACGTGTATTGAGCGCCTCCAGATGGTTCATGCATCCCTATGATAGAGGAGCTTATCCCATCAAAGAGGAGCTACCCCATCCAAAAGAGGGAGTATCCCATTGATGTTGGAACTGAATAACTTCCTCTAGAATACTATAAATACAGGCATTGGGCCAGAGGAGGGAAGGTTGAAAGTTGAACATTCTAAAGGGTAAATGCTGCTGGAATTAGGACTTCCATTGTTGACTTGTGAGGAGAGATCACTATCCTTCCTTGTTGCCATATTGGGAGTGGGTGAGCTTGTCAAAGTAGAGGAAATCTCTTGTTGGAGCCTGGGAGGAACTTGCACAACACCAAGGCTCAGGTTGTAATGGTTCCTTTTTTGTTTCCTTAATACAAATAAGTCCATTCTTCTCAATGATTTGTTGTTAATGAATTATTTCATGTATTCCTTGGTCTATGTGATGAATATGCTTTGTTTTATGAAATATTCAGGTGTTATGTAATCGTTTGCTTTGTTAGTGTATGCAGGTCTTAAAGTGAAGGAGGAGCTCATCTGGATCAGCAAGGCTGGACTGCTACAACAAGCTTTGGACCTAAGGTAAGATCGGAAAACACTTGGTCTCTCATAGAATAATGTATATTTAGAGAAGGATTGCTCTTGTTTGTCTTGTTTGTCACTAGAGAGTCTTAGACTCCTAGGGAGGTTAGGTTTGTCCGCAAAAATAACTCTTTCCGCATGACAGGAGCCTATATCTTGTGTTCATTCCTTTGTACAGTTGTGATCTTCATTGTTTTGGCATTTATCTGATGATCGAAACATAAGAAAAATAACATAATATAACAAAGAACTATCAAGAAAGGAAAGTCGAAAAAAAATGTTGTCCTAATTGATTTTCCAACATGGTATTAGAGCTGAGGACAAGAGTATAGGTAGTTGAAAGATCACTAGAAGGGTTTTCCATTACTCCAAAAAGGAAAAAAATAGGGACTATTTGCATATATCTTAAAGGTTGAAATGACCAGAAGTGAAGTTGATCAAGAGAAGATCATCCTTCTAATAGGATAGACCTCTGAAATTGGGTCAAAGTTCTGTGCAATATTGTACCAAGGGTTTTGAAGAGGCTGAAAATCCTCACCTCAGATAGTGACTTCACAATTCTAGGAGATCCAAAAATCAAGTTAATAGGACTATAATAGGCTGAGGAAACTGCAAGGAAATTCAATACCTAAAGGAAAGTCAAGACTTCTCCTAGAAGCAACCTTTAAGCTAGCGAATAAGTCTCCTTTAAGAAAAGAAAGGACCATAGTTTTTTGGAAGGTATTTTAGTCTTGTTTTTTATTTCACATGGTTATTGAAGCCCTAACCACATGGTTGAAGTTACCATACAAAATTTTGAAACACTAAGATCTATAAAAATTAATCAAAGGCCACAAGTTTTTTATAATATAGTCTGAGATCTATAACCTCATTTATTTTGCAATCCAAGGTTAGTATTAGCCCTACAATCTAGCAAAGAAAGGAAACTTATAGAATATACAAGACCACAGATTGAAGAGGGATTTATAGTGACTGTGGTAAGCCTTAACTAGAAGGGCCAAAATTTCATAATGATAGCATAAATTTATCCTCAAGGGCATCAAAGTAAGAAATTATTTTTGTATCCCATACAAGTCTTGTTTGAAGAAAGGGATAGTAATAGAAGTATAGCTTGAATATTTGTAGCAACATATATAACATACCTCAAAAATAGAAGTACTACTACATCTATGGGATCAATATTTTATCCTTGGGAAGCAAATGAAGTCATCTAGAGAGCAATTCTTTGTAACAAAGAATAAGATGAGGCTACTAATGTAGCTTAAGTTAAATAAAGGGTATACATAATGTAATGGCATGGAATGCAGGAGGGTTCTAGCGTTTGTAGACTTCACTTTGTTGAAGGTTTGTGGGTATCTCCAGATTATAAAACCTAGATAGGACTTGGATTAGAAAACCCTAACCCTAATCTATTTTTTCCCTCATATAAATCCTAGATCTTCACTTATATAATTTGTAGATAATATAGGGTATATGGTAAACCTTAGCGAAGATGCAATTGTATGAAATGTAGGATATGACATCAAAACCCTAGTGTTGATGTTTCCAAGGGAAATATCAAGGAATTTAGAGGGTTTGTCTAAGAACCCTAGAGTATACCCTGTAAGAAAACCATGGAAACCCTAGATCATTAGCATGCTCTTGTATTTGTATATTTTGCTTGGTGATACTTGTTAGTGAATATTGCAAGTACATAATGAAGGAAGCAAGATGAGAAGGATGGATAAGAAAATTAGTTATTTTGCTTGTTAATGATGAGCATGATAAAAGTAGGGAACAATAAGGACCCTAAAGGAATTGATGTTAATAAATTAATTAAAGGAGTAAGCATGCATCATTGTGTTTTCTAGATGAATCTTGATTGAGTATGGCATCATAGATATAAGCGTGTTATAGTAGCATATTTAGAGTCTACTTGATTGAATTTCTTTGTAAGAATCATCTAGTCTTTCAAGAATGAGAATTTTGGGACCATTGTGCATAAGGTTCATCCATACATTGTCTAACATTATGTTAGAGGTAGTAATTTTGCTAATATGGATCCTCATTATCATATAAGAAACATCATTTTCGGAGGTTCTTGGAAAAATAATTATGATAAGGATTAGTATATATTCCATATTGTATGGAAAAATCTTAAAAAGATGAAGGAATGTAGTTGGTCAAATTGCAGTCTCATTTTGTAATAAATATAGCTAGATGATTGTGTGAAAGATTAAGAATGCATCAAGTAATTTTTGGGTGGGATTCATATAATCCTATAAGAAAATTTTGGCCATAAATTATGCATAGTGAATCTTCATGTAGTTATATGATGCCTAAGAAGATGAATTTGAATTACTCTAGAATGAATGAAGATTTAAGAATTATGTCGTAGTTATTATGTGTAGTAAGGAATTAGCCCGAATATGTTTAAGAAAATAAGGAGAAAACAATGTGCTGCATAATACAATAAAACCCTAGCTCCAAGGGTTAGCTCTTTTAAAAAAATCCTCTTGTGCTAGGTCCACAAACATCTGAAGATTAAATATCCTTGATAACCATTAGGGTTTCTATCCATCTATGCAATTGGTTTTCAATTTGCCTTCCATCTGGATATTCTAGAAAAACAGAGGAGAAATTCATGAAGGTTAGAATGGTACCAATACCCCTATTCTTTGCTTATGTCTATGAGGGTGAGCTGGGATTGTTTCCTTGAAATAGAATAATATAACCAAAATACTTGGTGCACCAAAATATTGAATCAATATTGTAAACCACTCCTAAGAATTTATCACTTAAGGCCCTTCTTTTAATACTTGAAGAAGTTATTTAGTTAGAATACTTATCCCTAGTGTGAATAATAATAGAATGAGGCTAGTGTCACACTAAAATCCTAAATATTATTTGTGGACCTTGTGTCATTTTTTGATAACTAGTGCATGCCCTATACAACCAAACATTATCATTTAGGGATAAAGGCCTTATTTTCTAGACATGAATGATTATGTGGGCTAAAATCCCACCCTTGGTGCACCAAACCTTAGAATTCATCTTATGTGCCGCTTGAGGTCTTGATTTTTATCTTGATTGGTTATGTCTAAAGAAGAGAAAAAGAATTGCTATTAGAGAATTAGGGAATGAAGTTTGAGTAAGAATCATGAGTATTTATCCAAAATGATGCGGCTATGTGGACTATTATGATGGCCTATGTTGGTAATGGTATATGTGTTATTCTAACTCTTGCAGGTAAAGTAAAAGCTTAGAACTATGGAATAGTCTGCACATTTCTTGAAGAGGATGAACACAAGAGGTTAAAGAAATCACCATGGAATTTATTTTAAGGTTGGATGGTTAGGAAGAAAAAGGAAAGTTAAACTAGGTAAAATAATATTAAAAGGTTGCGAAGAAACAAGGGTTCTATATCAAACCCTATTGGGGTAGTTTATCTATATAGCTAAAATGAAGTAAAAATAACAAATTAAAGAAATTGTTTAAGATATAATGTACATAATCCTAGTTATAATTCTATATATGTATTGAGGTTGAAGGAACTGAGAGAGTTGGTTTAGGTTACTTGTTCCTAATATTTAAATTTGGTAAAAACCTTGTTTATTTTCCTAGGAACAACAATCTTGAACCTCAGGAAATTTAAGGCCTTGGACACAACTGGTAGACCCCATGAAAAGTTACACCAGGGTTATGATATATATCTATATATATATATATATATATATATATATATATATATAATATATATATATATACTAAGTGAATTTATTTAATATAACAAAAACAATATGTAAATTAGAGATATGTATGCCAGGATATGTGTAATAATACTATTTACAAGAAACTAGAAAAAAATAAAACATTTAAACTATATCATACATCATATTAGTCATGATAAAAGTATGATCATAACTTCTATCGCGGGGTGGCCTTGTACGATTATATACTAGCGAACAAAACACTTCTATGAAAATGAATACAAATTGTATGAACTGCATTGTAAATTAAAAACAAAGAAATGATACTTAATTGTAGGGTATATGGATCACATTCATTCTTAACAATGGTAGTTATATCTATATATATATTAAGAAAAAAACCTAGAAAATCTTGGAGGCTTTGCCATTCTCTAGAAATTAACTTTTGTTTATAAACAGATTCCAAATATTCACCAAAGGGAGATAAAATCAATTAGCATGAAAATTAAATCTATATATTTGTGACTAGGAAACTTAGAAAAACAAAAGTTTGTACATAAGAGAAAAAATTGTTAACATTTCCTTAAAAGGAGACAAAATGGGTCCTTGGGCACTTATAATTAATTATAAGTGGAGAAACTATGACCCCAAGGGTCAAACCAATAGCCTAAATATTCATAAGATTCAGGAAAAGAACTCATAAAAATATCAAGAAGCATAATTGAACTAGTTGATCACTATACCTTTTATTTGAAACCATAACCATAAAAACTAGAAGGGTTATGACCATACATAGGTCAAGCACCATGGACATATACAATAAAAATGCTTGTAAGAACGTGGAAGGTCATGAAGCCTCGAAGCAAAACCTGTGAATGTCCAAGATAAGGAGTAAGGACATAAAAATATCCCCAACTGTGAGCAAACCTATAAGACATAAGTGGAATGATGTTAGAAAAAATTGGAAGAGGTTTTGAAAAAAATATTAAAAGTTTGGTGATAAAGATATGATTAGAGATCATAGATAAATTACCTTTCTTCTTAGCGAAGGTTCAAATTCCTGAATCCTTACTTCTAGCCACATAAAAAATCTTTGTTAGAGTTTTCTGATATGAGACAGAAAATAGGAATTATGGAGCTAGGGTTTTGAAATTGTTAAGCCAATGTTTCACAATTCTTTACCTTGTGTGTTGTTATCACAATTTTTGTTTAGGGTTTCAAGGTTTTCTAATTTTTAATG
This sequence comes from Pinus taeda, assembly GCA_000404065.3. NCBI lineage: Eukaryota > Viridiplantae > Streptophyta > Pinopsida > Pinales > Pinaceae > Pinus > Pinus taeda. The sequence continues at coordinate 86,102 of APFE031394495.1, forward strand.
AACAATTTGGTCGCACTGACAATTATTTTGTTAGCAATATTTCAAAAAAAATTAACATCGGTGCTGAGAAATCAAATGTCAACAAAAGGAAGGGATTTCTAACAAGCGAGCACTGACAAACTAAAAGTGGTGTATAGCCATGGGTGTACCAAAAGTTGGTGCTAACAAAACCAACACCAACAAATATCTGATAGAAATTGATTCGCAGTAAAAAAAAATTCCTATTCATCATTATTTCCTTACGGATAATTGTCAAAGGTAATTATTAAGTTGTAAGCCATACCTTGTTAGTTGAACAACTTGCGAATTAGTTTTCATCACGCTGAACAAATTCATTTCATTTAGTTTATGTCAAAGATTAGTGTTACAGTTTCAGTATCGGTTACATTTTTTGTGGATATTGTTGACAACAATGGGGAAGGGTGGTCACATGTCGGGAGGAGAATAGGAATTTCCTGAGATTCTTGAGGTCATCCCAGAACTTCGGGAATAGTTTCAACAGGTCGGATTGGAGCAGTTTTTCTTGTGCGATGGGTATCACAATGGTGTCGCACATGCGTTTGTTGAAAGTTTTGATGGTGAATGCTAGGCCCTTATACCAATAAGTGTCATATGTCATGATTGACTTGATGAGTTATGTAATATGCTCATACCTTTTCTTGTTGCAAAGGTTTTCCATATTTTCAAAAAATCAAAAAATTTAAAAAATGTAAAGAGGGTATACCCTAAAACAAACATCAAAGGTAAAAAGAATAAAGATGGTCAAAAAATGAAAGAAAATGAACCCCAAACAAAAAGACCAAGAAAGTGTGCAAGTCTAAACGCCACTACTTTTTCACTTTGTGTAATAAACAATTGTGTGTAGCTTGTTACTTATGCCACAATTTATGAATAGTCAAACTGTTTAAACTTGGCTTATTCATCTTTCAATTTCATGTTGTAGAATAGAGAATAAATATCTGACCAAACAATGTAATCTTGGCAGATAAATAGATAGGTAGAGTAAATAAAGAGGAGCTCAACAGTTTAATCTGAGCCCTTGGATGTAATAAGTGTAGACTTAGGTAGGTTTGCCATGTAAAAGAAAAGGAAGATTTGATAAGGGTTTTCCAGTCTAAATGCACCCAAATAAAGGCGAAAAATGCTAGGTTAAAGTAGGTAGGGTAGGTAGATGATGTTGCAGAATCATATGTGATGGATAATGTCTCTAAATGTGCTAATCTTTCACTTTTTTATCATAAAGCAAAGGCATACACTACATTGAAATCGTTTCAAGCAAAGCAAAGTCAGAATAATTAACTCCCCTTCTCATTTTCCCTAATTATTCACTAATTTCCCCTAAGTGCTAAGGTATTTGCTAAATTGGAGGGGCTCAGAGTATTTCTCTGACTTCTAGAGGGACCAGACCCTCAGCCCAATAATTTAAGAGCCTAAGTACTTAAAACCATCCATAAATTATTCATTCACTTTCATAAGTCTTTTCCTAAGTAAAATCCTATTTTACTTAGGAAAATCACATGACTTTTCATAAAAACCCTTTTTTCTTCTAAAGCCTAAGTTAAATACACTTATTAAATGTTTTATACTTGGCGCTTTTTCATTTGCTTTACCATATTAACTATTAACTTATATTATATATTCTCGCACAATGTTACTCTTTCCCATATTATTTAAACTATTAAAAATCCCAAATTTCTATATATCCCACCCCTTTGGTTAAGTTATAACCATAAATACATTTTAACTAGGATTAACTAGTTAACCCGTAACTAGCTAACAGCCCTAATCCCACACTGCATTAGTAAGGAATTAATTAACCCTCATGGTTAATTAAGAACTTCCCCAACCTATCATATCACCCCCGATACGATTAATTAATTTTTTAATTGTGTTGGGCCGCCGCAGTTAAACTCCGCCGCATCACGCCTCCCGTCCACCATCTGATCAAGTCCTCCACATCCGACGATCGTTATTGATATTGCGAGACCCTTGGTGACTGCGCATTAATGAGTGATCACTAAGTGGTTTTCACACAATGCCTCTGCCACGCATTGAGAGATCTGTGGAATCACTGGTCTGAGGTCCATTACCACCCTTCTCCAAAAGTGGTGCAATAGATCCCGCTTACCGCCTGCCTGCTATGTGACAAACCATCTACTATTCAGGTCGCGCCATATTTTGAAATTTTTCTCGTTAAAGTTCAAACCCCAAAAACCCAAGTTTTCTTGTCCTTCACCCATTCTACTATGTAAACTTATGTAACCCATCTGCGCCACCTAAAGCCTCTGTTAACCGATTCAAGCATGGTTTACCTCCCGAAAAGCATTCTGGACTCACTCCACAGTCCTTTCAAGCTCAAAGGAAACCTTTTCGACCTCTCCTACAAGCCAAATATTTCTTAACAGTTTGTTTTTTTTACAGATGATCAGAAGACCACATCATTAGATAAACAATCTTGATACTAGTCATAAGACCTATTTACTCCAAGATTGTTATCAGGTCTATTCAAATAGAGATGGAAGGTAAAAGGACACAGTAAAGAACAATCAAAGTGTATCAGGCTTAAAGAGTATTAGATTGAAGACCAATTCAATTAAATCAACTAGCATGAAGATAAACAGCAGGGAAGACAGTTATTAAACAGAACATACAAGTTCATGACAAAGTGAAGACAGATGAAAAACAGAGCGGTAAAAGTAAAAAGTAAACAATAAAATGTAAAAGTAAACATGAAGACATTAAGAGTTAAACAAATATGAAAACACTTTCACCAGATACAATGAAGTTTATCCAAAGTAAAAGTGAAAAATAGTCAAAAGAAGTTTAAGGTTAAAAGATGAAATTAGAGCAAAAATGGTACATTCTTCAGAAATTTCCTATTTAAGTCATAGTTTTGCAAAAACTATTATGGCTAATCCAAGAAGTATTTTGAGAAAATGGAAGAGGTTTTTGTTCCTAACAGATCAAGCTACAAAAATGTATCTCACATTTTACACAGGTATTACTAAGAGGCAAATAAGTGCATGTCTTCATAGCCTATTTTTCAGTTTGTGCAAAATCATGTTTTTGACATCTTTGTGCAGAGAATATTGTGAATAACTGGAGATGAATTTTGGGAAACTGAGAGAGGTTTATTTCAAAAACATTCTTGTCTACAAAAACCGCTTTCATGTTTTACATATCTATCACAGATTAAGATATGAAAGCGTATCATTGGACCCTAAGTTTGTAGAATTTCTGGGGCAGAATGCACAAAGGAAGAATGCAGTTAGTGACTGGGATGCCTCATCATCAACTAAGAGTTGCTATCAAATTCGAATTTCTCTTGTTTGTCATCATAAATCCATATAAATAGTGCCAAATAGATTCATTAGTTTTGAATGTCCTTTATTTAAGTTCTATTAATGTAAATAGTTGGAGATATTTGTGAAACTAATCTGGATATTTTTCAAGATATTTCAGTTTACAATTAGTATAAATACTTCTTCATTTGAAGTATTTTGGGTGGATTCTTTGACATTGCTGTAAAACTGATATTTTGGAATAAAAAGTGTTGTTGGACAAGTTTTTCATGGCCGGCTAGATGAAGGATTGATGTAAAGGACTTTTCACAAGATTCATGTGTTGGACATAAAAAAAAATAAGTATCTTATATCTCATGTGTTAATGTTTTCAAGTTTATTATATTCACTATGTTTCGTATCTTAACATAAAACGAAAAAGAATAACTCAAAATGTGCTTCAGTGCAATCTATCTTCAATCTTTTTTGTTCTCAATATTTTCTTCTGAATTAATATAAACAATGAATTCTTAGTTGCTCCTGTTTTCTAGTTTATTCATTTTAATCTTTTGGTAAAGAATTCTTAATTGCTCTTTATTGATGGTTAGTCATGTTTTTCTCTCTTAAAGTATGTTGAAGGATTCTTAGTTGCCCTTTAACCCTTTAGGCCCATCCCATCTCTTTAAGTCTATATTTTCTCCCTATTAAGCTATCTTGCCCTATGAAACCATCCTTTAATGAGAAACCAAATCCAATTGAGCCATTTTCCCTGACTCCAATAGCCCAATGGACTAAACTATTTAGTTTTACCCCTTTTCTATTGAACTTCACCAACAAATTCAAACAAAACCCCAAGCTCTAATAACTAGCCTAAAACCTTATAAAACAAAGCTAAAACTTAAAGAGAGAGCCCTCTCTGGATACAGATTGGCTAGATTATGTATCTAAAAGATTGGTTTGTGGTTACCTTGGACCCCTTTCCCCTTCTTACAACTTCTGGGAAAATATGAGTGATAACATAGTGGCGACTCCACTGGAGAAGAACAAATCCTGAGTTCAAATAAACCTTTGAGAAAGCACTAAATTAAATATTTTGTGTATCTTAAAGGAATGATTTGAAGTTGTTTACTATTTTTCTTTAGAATTGTTTTGCAGGTTTAGATCTGATCTATGATGGTGGACAGTGATCAGACACACTAAGGTTAAAATCATCCACCTGGCGACTCCACATCAATTTCACAACTAAGACTCCATTGGAGGAACGAACCTGAAAGAACAATACGAAAATATCAGGCTTTTAACTTAGATTGTTATCCAAGACATTATGTTCTTTCTAAATTGATAGAGTTTTCCAATGTATATTGTATTTTAGAGAAGATTTTAGATTAATTATTTTAATTATTTTCCTTTGAAAATTGTAAATATATATCATCCTTTTGAATCTTATGATGATCACTTTCCAGTCAAGAAGCCTCAAATACTGAAGACCCCATTACTAAAAGAATCCATAATTGTTGAGAACCTATTGTGACTCAATTTTAGCATTAAGTGTCTTCAAGATGAATTTAACAAATCATCACAGGTATGCTCCTTTGGATAGGTCAAAGATTCCAGGTTTTCCAAACCCTTTGCCCAAATTTGATTGGTAAAAAAATCTTTGCCCAAATTTAATTGGTCAAAAAATCTTCCATTGTTTAAGGATGAAATAGGAGATGATGCTGCTTTACATTTATTAAAATTTCATATGCACATTCGAAAGTTTAAATTCAAATTCCATGAAGATTGTCTTATGAAAATATCTATGGTAACTTTAGAAGAAAAAGCTAGATCTTGGTATGAAAAATTACCAGCCTCTAGCATATGTTCTTTAAAGCAGTTTCATGTTGCATTTCATGACAAATACAAGGAAAGGTATTCATCTCTATTGCTAATTCAAGACTGCAGTGAAAATTCTGAAAGTTTTATCCAATATCTTGAAAATTACTATGATGATGATGATCAATTCATGGATCATGAAATATTAGAGGTTTTAGAAGAAAAGCCTTTTCAAAGAGTGGAAGCCTTGCTTGAATTATCTTCCCCTCAGAAAGAAAAATATGATGTATGTTGTTCAGAGGCCCACAAAGTTTCCCCACAGGAAACAATTCTTGCAGCACAACAAACTGATCAGAATAAAGAAGAAATTCAGTTCCCTGAAATTGCTCAAATAGAAAACAACAATGAAAACCAACAATAGTCCAGAGATCTGGAGGTAGAGGTGATAGATCATAAAAGTATTGAACCACAAGACCATCTTCAACAAGTAGTGGTCTCTTCAGAAATTGAAGACCAGCCAAATTTATTTGATGAAAACCATGTCACAAATTTTCTTTCCTTGCATGTAAATGAAATAAGACAACATACTTTGATAGATCATGATCTTTCATTTAAAATCAATGAGAGTTTGCAACTTCCTTGCAAGCTTCTATATGACAAAGATAATGATAAGGATTTTCCTATTGTATGCGAGAAGGTTGTTATATTTGATGAAGATCAAGAGTATTCAGAGCACTTGGCTACAGTGGATAATAAGGAGGAGAAACAATTGGCCAATCACTCAAATCAAGCAGCAGTTTGGAATGAGGTTGTTTTCGTGGTACAAATAATCCAGAAGAACTTATATGGCAGGATTACTGTTATCCTTTCGTCAATATATTGCAACGATCAGTACAAGAAGAGATTAAGAATCATGAAAAAATTCCTACTAATTCCAACTACCATACATCAGAAGATAGATTTATAAAGCAATATGTGGAGGAGAAAGCTCCTGATCTAATGTGTGTGTTTGATAACATTACTTCTTTTGATGATTTGCCCAAATATGATCAGTATGATGATAATTATGTTCTTCAAATCCAAACTAACTTTACAGAGCAATCGGAGGCTAGTTTGGGGAATAAGGAAATCCAATTTCACCAACTTGAGAATAGTGATTAGCTTGTTCATTTCAGCTATGAAAATGCGAAGGAAAGTGTGGAAAATTTTGAAATTAGTGAAGGAACTTTACCATTTTGTTTTGTTTCGTTTCATTTTATCAGAGATAACTACCATGCAATTAGAAATCAAATGTCAACAAGTCTTGATATTAACTATCTAGAGGGCAATAAAATATTTGTTCAAGACTTCTCATATCTAGATTTGCAGCCCCAAAATGCCATTGAATGCCAGGTTGCAGAAGAAGACTTGGAAAGTGGAAAATATGATCAAATGATCCAAGATGATTCCCTACCTCTTTGTTCTGAATCATTTCAATTTTTAAAGGAAATGTGGTATAAAATTTCTAAAGAGAAGGGTAAGCAGCTTGTAGAAACTTATGAAGTTCCATTTAAACCTATATGTAATAAGTTGCATCAATCCTTCCAAGTTTTTCATGATCCCATAACTGATGAGTTTGATAATGAATGCAATCATACTTTTTCTCCATCAACAGACTATGAGAGTAAAAATCAAGATGATAATGGTTTCACCAACCAGACATTTCAATCAATAGGAGTATCATCACAATGCTCATCTGAAAGTCTGCAGGGTGGTAAAGATGAAAGTGACATTTCAATTTCATGGCATAGTGGCGACTCCACTAGGGAACGAAAATTTGCTATCATTATTGTTCACTTTATAACCTATAGACAAAGCCTAAAGTTAGCCACGTAGCCTTCAAACTACTCTTGCTTTGCAAGATCATAAGTAGATGAATGCTGCTTCAGTCTATCTCCGGTCTAGTTTATGAATTGAACATAAACCAGTTCCTCAGTTAAACAAATCTTTAGGACTGTTCTAAATTAAATTTCAAAAATCCTAAAGAAACATAGAAGTTGTTGAGATTAATTCAGAAAATCATAACCAAGAAATTTGGCTTCAGAAAGGACTTGTTATACTAGGTCAAACCCTGACCCAAATCCACCACCTATATTTGAGAACCCTAATCTGATTCCCAGAATTCTTAGGAGACAGGAAAGCCAAGAAAGTACTGCTAGTTCTAAGCCTATTTATAGATCAACCTCTTGCCCTGTAAAGTGGGTTTATCTTGAGGACGAGCCCTTTGATGAATAGTTTGAAACCTCTTTGTTTGTAACATTTTCTGAGTCTGAATTGAAAAACTTGGTTCATGACCTTGTGTTCATTAAAGACTTAAAATTTGAAGCTGTCAGTGTTACAATTGACAAAAATTTACAAAATTCAATACAATCTGAACTCACTTCTGAACAAACACCTGATCCCTCTATAATCACTGCTACTTCTGCAAGTTCTTCATCCATCCCTCATTCATCTCAACCCCAAACTACTCCACCACAAACCCCTCCTTCTACCCCTCCATCTACAACTCACATTCCTATTGTTACCCCTACCCCATCTGTGGTTTCATCACCACCTCTAGCTATGGTAAATCGGCACACTCCCCTGTGCTTACCAGCCAACTTGTGTGCTATGCCCCAAGACTATCATAGTAAAATCACCCAATTTGATGGAACTGGCTCCTACACAGCCCAACAACATACCAAAAAAATGACTGTCTATTTTGAAATATATGAGATTGATGCTGATGATGTTAAAATGAGGATATTTTTCCAAATTTTAACAGGTGAAGTCAGAACTTGGTTTAGGGCTCTAGGAGCAAATAGCATAACTAACCTAGAAGCCCTTTATACACAATTCTTAAACCGTTGGGAGAAAACGAAAGATCCTCTGCAAATCTTATCTGAATATGAAAATCTTAAGAGAGGAAATCAGGAAACTGTGCAAGATTATTGCATTAGGTTTAATGTTGTTTACAATGCAATTCCCAAAAACCTTAGACCCCCACCTGATCTAGCCCTGATCAAGTTGCTAGACAGATTTGATTCGGATATGGATTTTCAGCTAAGGGAAAGAACCCCCAAAACCTTAGAAGAAATGCAAAGTATAGCTGTCAGTGCTGAGGCTAATTTGATATCAAAATGTGCCAAGGCTAGAAGTGAAAGAAGGATACCACTCAAAGAAGAATCTTCACCTATAGATCAGAAAATGGACACAATAATCAAAGGAATGGAAAGATTAGGGGACAAAGTAGAAACAATAGAAATAAAATCACCTTTGGAGGGTCAGTAGGCCAATACAGGAAGGAATCCAAATTTCCGGAAAAACAAAAAACCAAATATTGGTAAAACTGCCCCTGATCAGAACATTAGACCCCCTTTCCAAGAGAATTACATAGAAGCATCCAGCTCCGAGCATCCCCCTGAGGACACTCAGATAAATCTAATGGGGCTTAATAATGAAGGAGAAGTGTTTTTAACTCAAGAAGATTAGGAGGCTCATGTCCTTAAACAATTTCAAACCCAGTCAGGAGAATCATTTGATTTCAAGGAGGGATATGACATAGCTATTTACGAAGTGCACAAACAGTATAATTTGAGAAGTAGAAGAATTGATGTCCCTGATAATAATAAACAGAAAGGGCCAAAACAACCAGCCAAAGGAAAAGCAGTACCTCCACATGTACAAATTTTGTCTAGATCTAACAATAACCCCTCTGATCCAATAATAGAAGACATATCTGGCAATCAACAGAATAACAGAGACTCTTCCATTCCCCTGACCTCTAAGGTAACTGTGGAAGAACCTACATAATTCAATTAAGGAGAAAATGTAAGTACTAACCCTACCCATGAAAAAGACAAAAACACTGAAAATCCAGAAAATAGAGAGAATCCAATTGTTCGAAACACTAAAGCACAAACTGAAAAACCTTTCAATATGGAAGGCAAAGTGGGAAAATTAAAGGTATTTGTTCAACTGTTAGAACTAGCTAAACATGATGCCTACCAAGAACAAATTAACCGATCACTCAAAATCACTGGAACCGAAGATTCTGTAAATGTTTTTGATGACTAGCCAGAACTAATCTTCGACCCTGAAGGGAATGGGAAACACCTAGAAGGAAGTGTGCCTCCCTTCTATGTGAGTCTAAATATTCATGAAAAAATCCTCCATAATGCTATGTTTGATTCTGGGGCATCTCACAATTTAATTCCCAAATCTGTAATGGAGAAATTAGATCTTGACATCACCAGGCCTTGCAAAGATCTCTTTTATTTTGATTCAAGTCAAGTGAGATGATTAGGGTTAATAAAAGACCTATGTGTTTCTTTAGTTCGGTACCCTACTAAAACAATCTTGATGGATATAGTAGTAGCTGATATTCCTCCAAAGTATGGGATGTTGTTATCCAGATCCATGGGTGCCAAACTCCAAGGATCACTACAGTTGGACATGTCTTATGTTACTATCTCTGTTTTCGGCCAACCTAAGAAGCTATATCGAGAGACATTAATGAAATATGTAGTAAGCAGCCAGGAGAAACCACAAAATTTCCCTATCTACTCTGTACACTCAGATATGGATTCATTTATTCTATATAATGCCGAAATAAATCCTGCCAATAATGAACAAGTGTTAACAACAGAACCAAAAGAAATTGAAACAGAAGAAACAAGTGTTCTGATCCAGGAAATCTCATATACAAATGATCAATCAGATGACACATATAAGCTTGATGAGAACAAAAAACTGAAACCCCCAGCTAAACAAATTCCCATTACCCCTGACATTGATTATGTCCATGAAATTCTCTGGCACTTAGAGTTTGATGGTTCTGTAAATAAATTAGGGGCAGGGGCAGGAATTTGGGTGCATAACTTAGAAAATGATCATGCTGAAGGCCATGCCTACCGGCTGAATTTTAAATGCACCAACAATATGGCAGAGTATGAAGCTCTTTTGCTAAGACTTAAAATTGTAAAATGGTTAGGAGCAATAAGAGTTTCTATTATAAGTGATTCAAAATTAATTATCAATCAGATTAAAGGAAAGTACCTTACTAGAGATACCAGATTAGGATACTATAGGGGAACGGTGATAGAGATTCTTAATACCTTTCTAGAAACTCAGCTTGCAGTAGTATCTAGGAAGCACAACTTACATGCTCATAGTCTGGCCATGTTTGACTGTACTTGTAAATTACCATTCGAGCCCAACCACCAGTTCACTGCTGAAATTAGGCATAGGCCTACCATCCTTGACAATGTAAAGAACTGGTAAGTTTTTGACAACGATGAGAAAATTAATAACTTTCTGACTTTAGATAAGGAATTTTCTCATAGTCATATAGATATTGATGCTACTAAACAGATAGATGAAGTAAATGCCAATATGATAGAAGATAGTTCCATTCAAATGCTTCACCCCACAACTTTCACCAAAAAGGAAGTTCAAGACTTAAAATAGATGGACCTTTATGAGATAAATGGAGAGGAAACGGAGGTCATAGATCTAAAAGATAATCACTTGCCTAAGGGATTAACTCCTCTAGAGGACCTCTTTGACTCCAATGAAATTCCTAAGAAACAAAAGATGGAACCACTAAAAGTAGACATTGAAGAGTATAACTTAGGAACAGAAGAAAATCCTAAAATGCTAAAACTATCAAAGTCCTTACCCCCTGACCAAAAGTTAAAATATGTTGAACTCATGAGAGAATTCTAGGATGTCTTCGCTTGGAATTATGAGGATTTGAAAGCATATGATACCTCAATAATTAAACATACCATACCTTTGAAGGAAGACCAGAAACCATTTAAACAAAAACTCAAAAGAATCAACCCTGTCTTACTACCACTAATTGAGAAAGAGATTAAACGTATGTATGAGGCAGGGATAATTGCACCAATAAGATTTTCAGAGTGGGTATCTAATTTAGTACCTACTAGGAAGAAAACTGGTGAAATTAAATTATGTGTAGACTGAGAAATCTAAACAAAATCTTTTTAAAGGACAATTACCCTTTACCCAAGATGGATCACATTTTGCAAAGGGTAGTGGGAGCCTCTAGGATTTCACTTTTGGATGGATTTTCAGGGTATAACTAGATTCTAGTCCACCCTGATGATCAGGGAAAAACTTCCTTTACTACACCATGGGGTACATTCATGTATATTAAAATGCCTTTTGGACTTAAAAATGCAGGAGCTACTTTTCAAAGAGAAATGGACATTGCATTTGCTAAATAAATTCATGATTTTCTTGTCATATATCTGGATGACTTAACTGTTTTTTCCAAGTCAGATAAGCAACATCTAGATCATCTTAGACAAGTGTTTCTCAAATGCAGGAAATATGGTATCTCTTTAAATCCTAAAAAATCTTTGTTTGGTCTTGAAGAAGGTAAGCTCTTAGGGCACATTATCTCAAAGGATGGCATTCGGATTGATCCTACCATAATAGAAGAAAATTGCAAATACCTCATCCTAGAAGCATCAAAGAATTTCAAGCTTTCTTAGGAAAGATAAACTTTTTGAGAAGATTCATATCTAATTTAGTAGAATTAATTAGGTTACTCAATAACATGTTAAGAAAGGATTGAAGTATAAAATGGACAGTAGAAGCCAAACAAGCATTTGAAGAAATTAAGATGGCTTTGACCAAAACACCTATCCTTACAAGTCCCCAATTCGATAGAGATTTCATAATTTTTTTCTTTTGCCTTAGAGCACACTATAGTAGTTTTTTTACTACAAAAGGATGACCAAGGATGTGAGAAACCCATAGCCTTTTTTAGTAAAGCACTTAGAGATGCATCATTCAAGTATAAAATCGTGGAAAAATAGGCATTTGCACTAGTTAAAGCAATTAAGGACTTTAGAGTTTACATAATGTATTCTCATGTGATAGCCTATGTACCAAATGTTGTTGTCAAGGACATCCTAACTCAGGATGGAATTGAAGGCAAAAGAGGTAAATGGATTGCTACCATTTTAGAATATAATATTGAAATAAAACCTACTAAATTGATAAAAGGACAGGGATTGCCTAAACTCATGTGACAGAAACAAACTGCCAAGCCTTGGGCATTAATGAATTGGACAGCGAATAGGAGATGGTGACTCCACAGATCAGCCAGGCCTTCACAGATTCCCCTTGGTATGCTGATATAATCTATGTGTTACAAAACCTGCAAGCTCCTCCAAGGTTGTCCAGAATAAAAAGTAGATTTTTAAAAAATGAAAGCTTTAAAGTTTTGCATTATAGATAGTGCTCTTTTTTGGAAAAATCATGAAGGAATCTTATTGAGTTGTTTACTAAAGAATGAAGTTGACAAGACACTTCAAGATTTTCATGCAGGAGATTGCGGTGGACACCTCTACTGGAAATCGACTACAGATAAGATCTTAAGGGCTAGTTTCTATTGGCCAACCTTGTTCATTGATGTGAAAAAATTTGTTACCTCTTGCCATAAATGCCAAATTTTTTAGGGCAAGAGAAAACTATTACCTTTACCCTGAAACCTATCTCTACTAAAAAACCATTTCAATAATGGGGTCTTGACTTCATTGGAGAAATCCACCCTCCCTCCTCTAGACAGCATAAATGGATCCTTACTACCACTGATTACTTTACCAAATGGATAGAGGCCATACCTTCCAGACATGCCACAAATACAGTAATCATAGGATTCCTAGAAAACAACATATTATCCAGATTTGGATGCCCCATAAAAATCATAACAGACAATGTTGTAGCTTTTAAATAACAAAAGATGATTAGTTATTGCAATAAATACCATATTACCTTAGGCCATTCCACAACATATTATCCACAAGGAAATGGATTAGATGAATCCTCTAACAAAAGCCTTATTAACATTATTAAGAAACTGTTGGAAGAAAACAAAAATACTTGGCATAAGAAACTGATCTATGCACTATGGGTAGACAGACTGACAACTAAAAAATCCATTGGCACTAGTCCTTATGAATTAGTCTATGGCACGGAGGTAGTATTTCCTTCATCGTTTGGAGTTCCAGTTATGAAACTACTGCAAGAAGCTCAAGTGAAACCCAATGATATCCAAAGGAGGATTAATCAGACCATAAATTTGTAGCAGACCAGAGAGGAAGTGTATCAGAGATCCCAAATATGGCAGGAAAAACTCAAGAGGATATTTGATAGAAGAACTAAAGCAAAAGACTTCCATCTTGGAGGCAAAGTGCTGAGATGGGATTCCAGAAGAGAAGACAAGGGGAAACATGGGAAGTTTGACTTCCTATGGAAAGGTCCATATATTATCCAGGCTCTACAAGGAAACAATACATATTATTTGAAGAACTTGGATGGTACATCATCAGAAGAAGGACTAGTCAATGGTCGTATGATAAAACATTATTTTGATCCTACCTATTAAGTTAAATGATGATTAACCTGTACATACTATATCATTTTATAATGTCACAGTTTGGATTGGACAGTGACTTTTGGAGTTGAAGCCCGAAGAGAAGGCCCTAAGCTTCAGAAGTATCAGTGTTGTATATATAATAAAGTAGCCAGGAAAAGGAGAATGCAAAGCACAGTCAAACTCATTCAGAGGCTATCTGATCTGCTATTCTTGACTTTCCACCAGGAAAATCCATCCCCAAGTGGAGCCATTGTTAGGCCCCTATACCAATAGGTTTCATATGTCATGATTGACTTGATGAGTTATGTAATATGTTCATACCTTTTCTTATTGCAAAGGTTTTCCATATTTTCAAAAAATCAAAAAATTTAAAAAATGTAAAGAGGGTATACCCTAAAAGAAAAATCAAAGGGTAAAAAGAATAAAGATGGTCAAAAAATGAAAGAAAATGAACCCCAAACAAAAAGACCACGAAAGTGTGCAAGTTTAAATGCCACTACTTTTTCACTTTGTGTAATAAACAATTGCGTACAACTTGTTACTTATGCCACAATTTATGAATAGTCAAACTGTTTAAACTTGGCTTATTTATCTTTCAATTTCATGTTGTAGAATAGAGAATAAATATCTGACCAAACACTGTAATCTTGGTAGATAAGTAGATAGGTAGAATAAATAAAGAGTAGCTCAACAGTTTAATCTGAGAAAAGGAAGATTTGATAAGGGTTTACCAGTCTAAGTGCACCCAAATAAAGAAGAAAAATGCTAGGTTAAAGTAGGTAGGGTAGGTAGATGATGTTGCAGAATCATATGTGATGGATAATGTCTCTAAATGTGCTAATCTTTCACTTTTTCATCATAAGGAAAAGGCATACACTACATTGGAATCATTTCAAGCAAAGCAAAGTCAGAATAATTAACTCCCCTTCTCATTTTCCCTAATTATTCACTAATTTCCCCTAAGTACTAAGGTATTTGCTAAATTGGAGGGGCTCAGAGAATTTCTCTGACTTCTGGAGGGACAGGAACCTCGGCCCAATAATTTGAAAGCCTAAGTACTTAAAACCATCCATAAATTATTCATTCACTTTCATAAGTCTTTTCTTAAGTAAAATCCTATTTTACTTAGGAAAATCACATGACTTTTCATAAAAACCCTTTTTTCTTTTAAAGCCTAAGTTAAATACACTTATTAAATGTTTTATACTTGGCGCTTTTTCATTTGCTTTACCATATTAAATATTAACTTATATTATATATTCCCGCACAATGTTACCCTTTCCCGTATTATTTAAACTACTAAAAATCCCAAATTTCTATATATCCCACCCCTTTGGTTTAGTTATAACCATAAATACATTTTAACTAGGATTAACTAGTTAACCCGTAACAAGTTAACAACCCTAATCCCCCACTGCATTAGTAAGGAATTAATTAACCCTCACGGTTAATTAAGAACCTCCCCGACCTATCATATCACCCCTGATACGATTAATTAATTTTTTAATTGTGTTGGGCCCGCCGCAGTTAAACTCCGCCGCATCATGCCTCCCGTCCACCATCCGATCAAGTCCTCCACATCTGACGATCGTTATTGATATCGCGAGACCCTTGGTGACCGTGTGTTAATGAGCGATCACCAAGTGGTTTTCGCATAGTGAGTCTACCACGCATTGAGAGATTTGTGGAATCGCTGGTCCGAGGTCCATTACCACCCTTCTCCAAAAGCGGTGCAATAGATCCCGCTTACCACCTGCCTGCTACGCGAAAAACCATCTACTGTTCATTTCACACCATATTTTGAAAGTTTTCCCATTAAAGTTCAAACCCCAAGAACCCAGGTTTTCTTGTCATTCGCCCATTCTACTATGTAAACTTATGTAACCCATCTGCGCCACCTAAAGCCTCTGCTAACTGATTCGAGCATGGTTTACCTCCTGAAAAGCATTCTGGACTCACTCCACAGACCTTTCAAGCTCAAAGGAAACATTTTCGACCTCTCCTGTAAGCAAAAGCTTTCTTAACAATTTTTTTTGTTTTAGAGATGATCAGAAGACCACAGCCTTGGATAAACAGTCTTAATACTAGTCATAAGACCTATTTACTCCAAGACTGTTATCGGGTCTATTCAAATAGAGATGGAAGGTAAAAGGACATAGTAAAGAACAGAAAGTGTATCAGGGTTAAAGAGTATCAGATTGAATACCAAGTCAAGTAAATCAGCTAGCATGAAGATAAACAGCAGGGAAGATAGTTACAAAATAGAACATACAATTTCATGACAAAGTGAAGACAAATGAAAAACATAGTGGTAAAAGTAAAAAGTAAACAGTAAAAAGTAAAAGTAAACATGAAGACATTAAGAGTTAAACAAAGATGAAAACACTTTCACTAGCTACAATGAAGTTTATCCAAAGTAAAAGTGAAAAACAGTCAAAACAAGTTTAAGGTTAAAAGATGAAATTAGAGCAAAAATGGTACATTCTTCAGAAATTTCCTGTTTAAGTCATAGTTGTGTAGAAACTATTGTGGCTAATACAAGAAGTATTTCGAGAAACGGGAAGAGGTTTTTGTTACTAACAGGCCAAACTACAAAAACCTATCTCATGTTTTACCCAAGTATTACCAAGAGGGAGATAAGTGCATGTCTTCACAACCTATTTTTCAGTTTGTGGAAAATCTTGTTTTTGACATCTTTTTGCAGAGAATATTGTGAACAGTTGGAGATTAATTTTGGGAAACTAAGAGAGGCTTATTTCGAAAAAAATCTTATCTACAAAATATCTTTCAATTTTTACATATCTATCACAAATTAAGATATACAAGCGTATCATTGGACCCTAAGTTTGCGGAATTTCTGGGGCAGAATGCACAAAGGAAAGATGCAGTTACTGACTAGGATGTCTCATCATCAACTAAGAGTTGCTATCAAATTCAAATTTCTCTTGTTTGTCACCATAAATCCATAGAGATAGTGCCAAATAGATTCATTTGTTTTGAATGTCCTTTATTTAAGTTCTATTAATGTAAATAGTTGGAGATATTTGTGAAACTAATCTTGATATTTTTCAAGATATTTCAGTTTACAATTAGTATAAATATTTCTTCATTTGAATTATTTTGGGTGGACCCTTTGACATTGTTATAAAACTAATATTTTGGAATAAAAAGTGTTGTTGGAAAAAGTTTTCATGGCTGGCTGGATGAAGGATTGATGTAAAGGACTTTTCACAAGATTCATGTGTTGGATATCAAAACAAATAAGTATCTTATATCTCATGTGTTAATGTTTTCAAGTTTATTATATTCACTATGTTTTGTATCTTAACATAAAACGAAAAAGAATAATTCAGAAAGTGCTTCAGTGCAATCTATCTTCAATCATTTTTGTTCTCAATATTTTCTTATGAACTAGTATAAATAGTGAATTCTTAATTGCTCTTGTTTTCTAGTTTATTCATTTTAATCATTTGGTAAAGAATTCTTAATTGCTCTTTATTGATGGTTAGTCATGTTCTACTCTCTTAAAGTATGTTGAAGGATTCTTAGTTTCCCTTTAACCCTTTAAGCCCATCCCATCTCTTTAAGTCTTTATTTGCTCCCTGTTCAGCTATCTTGCCCTGTGAAACCATCCTTTATTGAGAAACCAAATCAAGTTGAGCCATTTTCCCTGACTCCAATAGCCCAATGGACTAAACTATTTAGTTTTACCCCTTTGCTATTGAACTTCACCAACAAATTCAAACAAAACCCCAAGCTCTAATACCTCTAATAACTAGCCTAAAACCTTATAAAACAAAGCTAAAACTTAAAGAGAGAGCCCTCTCTGGATACAGATTGGCTAGACTCTGTATCTAAAAGATTGGTTTGTGGTTGCCTCGGACCCCTTTCCCCTTCTTACAACTTTTGGGAAAATCTGAGTGATAACAGTGAAAATGTCAAAATCATTGAAAATCCATTCTCAGTTACAGAGCAGAGTATTTTAGAGGCAACTGACATACTAGTTGATGGGGAGCACTATTTCAAGAAAAAAAAGCCCTCATTAGCACTTTTATTCCTTTTTTCGTTAAGGACGAGCATAAAAATGAGTCTTGGAAGTCAAGTGTACAGAGGGACTGGTTAAAAAAGGAATGGTACGAGACATTGATCGTCATCCAGAGGTATTTCACCTATGAAGGGTGCTATCACAAACTTGGTATATATCACTTTAATCTTTTAGTGCACCTTTCTGTGTAGATGCATATCAATGTACCCTTTTTCTTTTTAATGAGTTTAAAAAAGATGTCATCCAAGGTTAAAACTAAGCCAAAGTCTTTTTTGTATCATAGAGACCTGATTAAATTGTTAGTGGTAGACCATTTGAGGAAGCTGGATAGAATTTGGGATCATTTTTTGTTCTTTAGAGGTTTCAGTACAACAGGAAACCCTAACTCTTCAACCATGAAAATAAGGAGACACATGTACATATTAAAGGCCCGTAAGCTTGAGATAGAACCCTCCTCTTCCACCATTAAAAAATGAAGAAAGGGGAGGGTTTCACATCTTAAAACCCCTGTCCATGTGCCAGTGTTAGAAAGGGTCTATAAAATGAAAACTAGAAGAGCGAGTAGCACATAGATGTCATCTCCTCCTCAAATTCCTAAGGTAGTTGATCATCAACGGCCCTCGAACTAGTTCCCATGATTCAAACACAAAAACATGCACAGGAGGCACCTAAGGAAATAGGAGTGGAAAACACAACATTAGAAGCAGGAGAGAAGGAACCCACATTAGTTTAACTGTATGGGTTTCTAAAACCTCATAATAGGCCTCTAAATAAACTTTGACTGAACTTCAAATTGAAACAAAACCTTGCCCTAGCTAAGGAAGTCATTCAAATAAATGATTCACCAATGAAATATTTGGTGATAAATAAAGAAAGGGGTTCCATTTCCAAGACAAAATTAAAAACAAAAAAAGAAGAAAAAATAAGGCCCCAAATCCAAGCCCAAAAAAATTAAGGAAAAGAAACATATTCTAACAGATAAGGTGGACTCGTTACTAAGAGAGAAAGAGCAGTTAAAAGGTGATTGATTAAAACAGTGTCCATTATTTTGTCAGCATTTTGTCTGGTAATTTTGCACAAAGCGTTGAAATATTTTTTCAGTGCTAGTCTTTTCTTTTTTGCACCAAGCACTGACAATTATTTTGTCAATGGTTGTCTCAGTTTCACTCTGATATATAGCGTTCGTTGTTTTGTCAACGTCCAAAATTGGAATGGTTTCAAGTAGCAGTTAAAGATCTATTTTTTTAAGGTACCTGAAGGGTAAATATTGCATATATTTTGTCTTTACGAGATTAGCTCCAAAGTCTAAAGAATGACTATTTTCAGTAGACTTTCAAGGCATAAAACATGATATTTTCCAAATTTTGTGATAGAAAATTAGTAGGTTGTTTCAATGCCTCTTCCTCGATAGTTTTTTAACCTAAAAATAATTTTGGATATCATTTTTTAATAATTTATCATGAATAGACATCGAACCAAAACATATTTTTGAAAATGTATATTTAATTAGAATAAAAATAGAATTTATTTTCAATAATTAGACTATAGTTAAACTTCCTTTAATTTCTGAAGTTTGTTGTAAATGTTTTGGCTATAAATAAATTCTAAAAGATAGATAGAGGAGGATTGGAAATTTTGCAGAAACCGTGTGTATTATCTATACCTTTGATATTAATAGAATTTGTTTTGAACAATCTTACTTATACAATTTGCAGAGATTCTTGTCTGATAAGTTTCATGTCATTTTTTTAGTGTATTCTTTTTCTTCTAAGCTATAACTCTGATTCATAAGTCTTTTGCAATTGGAAATAAGTGATTAAATTTGAACTCTTTCTGTAAGCTCAGACTTACATTTTCAAAATTTCTCATATGTTTTTCAACTTAAATGTCACTCACAAAAATCATATGGTGATCTTTTTTTTTATGTTTACTCCCTACTGTCCTCTATCATAACTTGATGATGATTTGTCTAAGAAACCTAAAGTTATCTTGCCTCTATTAAACTTTTTCATATAGCCTATAGCTAGCAATTCCATGTCAAAAGACTCCATGCCCAATGGTCCCTGTCCATACTCCTTCCAAACAAATTTCATGTGTTACCAACTAAATTTGGGTAATGATATGAATTTCCTATTGCTTAGTGACAGTAAGTGGTAGAGTTTAAGGAGTGATCCCTCTCCAGATTCAAGGGCCAGCTTTCAATCTAAAGTGGTTAGAGGTTACCATAGTTTTTTCCCTCTATAGCAAGGGTTTTTTCTAAGTGATAACATTTTGGCATCGTTCTAAGGGAATGAAAGATACATTCTCCCCGAACGATTTGATTATTTAAAATAAGAAAATAAGGATTTAAACATCTATTTTTGGATGCAAAATTTTTCTCTGACATCTCCATTATTGAGGTCTAAGGTGATCCCACGAGGGAATTTCTTGCTCATAAGGGAGTGTACACTTGGAGGAACCCATATACCAATCCACCAAGATCTTATCAAGTCTAGAGAAATTGTTCAGAAAAAGAAGAACTCCAAAAGAATCAAGTACCCTTCATTTAGGAAGGTCATGTTCCTTACCTAAAAAAGTCGAGTCCATAGATGATATACAATTTGATATTAAGTTTGAGCAAACTCTATTTAGGTCTAAGTGAGAAACTTATCTCTCAGATACTATATTTGACGAGATAAAATTTAAGACCTTTATTCCTAGTTTTTCCTATCAAGGATTGAATTTATTACAACAAGACCAAGATATTAGGCTTCACTTTGAAAAATTGGAACATTTAGTTCGTGATCTTCAGATAGTTGCAACTAAGTCTGCTACTTTCCCATTTTCTATTCCACCATTTTCTGCCCTAGTTATCTATGTTGGATCTCATATTCCTCCATTTTTTGTTCCATCTTTTTCTGCCTCATCTGCCTCTATTGGATCTTATATTCTTGCTTCATCAGTTGTCACAATAGTGATTTCATTTCCTTTTTTATATCCTTTTAAAATTCCTACTATTGTATTTTCTTCAACCACATCTCATACAATCATGGTTGCTAGATATTCCCCTCTAAATCTCCTAACTCCACTACATGATCTTCCTCTGAATTATGGTAAGTGTTTACTTCAATTTGATGGGACAAGACCCATTACTTCTCAACAACACTTGGATAAATTTAATGACTTCATAGATTTGGAGGAGGTAGATCATGAAGATGTTAAATTAAGGATTTTTACCCAAAGCTTCTCAAGAGAAGTCAAAAAATGTTTCAGAGGACTGCCAGAAGGATGCATTGTAAACTTTCAATAGTTTGAGAAAATTTTCCTTGCTAGATGGGAGGTGAAGAAAAACCCTTTACAGATCTTGGTTGAATATGAAAATTTGAAGAGAAACCTAGGGAAACATTGCAATAATTTTATGTTAGGTTCAACATATTTTATAATTATATTCTAGCTAAGATTAATCTGCCTTTAGGACTAGCTCTTCTTCATTATCCAGATGCATTCGATGCAGAATTTTCTTTTTAGTTAAGAGGTAGAAACCCTATTGTTATGCAACCATCTCACAAAATAGAAGAAGAGATAGATAACAACTTCAAAATAAGCCTATTTGAGGGGGAAACCTCCTTTGCATTACACAAATGAATAATTCTTGGATGATTCAAATGAAAAAACCTCCTTTCTATATATAGGAGTCTGAGGGGTCACAATATAATCAAAACCAACATAAAAATAATAATGTAAGGGCACAACAATAACAATAGTGGGCTTCTCCCTGGATGCGGGTGATATGTGAGACGGGACAGGCGTGGGTGGCTTGACACATGCCGACCTTCGGCCATCACGTGGCACCCACGGTAAACACCAGGAAAGGACGCAGACGGTTTAAAGCAAAGAGGCATGGGACAGTAAATGCCTGGAGAGGTTATTCGGCCCAAAGGATGGCAACAGTTATGGCGGATGTGATCCCGATCAGGGTAGGTGAGGATGATAGGGATAAAACAGGGTATGAACAGGGAATGTTGGTGGTTATGCAGACGACTGGCCTCTCTGTCTTCGTAGAGATACCTTCTCTGTTGGACGGGCTCATCACTCGTTCGACTTTGGTAGCAGAGAGTCTGGTTTATCTCGCGGCTTGTTGGAATTCTTGTCCCTCAATGGTGAGACCTCGACAGCGTATGCTTAGCCGTCGAGGCACTTCCAAAGGGGGAGTCTCATGCAGGCATGACGGGGACAATGTTGGCCATTGCTGCCACTGCAATCTTGCTCGCTCTACTGGAGCTAACCCCCTCCATTCCAGTCAATTCTTGGATGCAGGGGCTTCAAGCTCGGCTACCTTGCCAGCCTTCGGCTCCACCATCTTCAATTTCACCAGCTCCACAAATAATCCACGGATTAGCGCGCATGTCTCTATCCTGTTCATCGAAAATGCACAAGACGATGACAACTTCCTGGATGAACAAAGGCAACGGATGAATGTCAACCCGGGGCAAGTCGCGCAGGCTCCTGAAGCTGATAAGGAGCAGGAGGTAAAGGGACCGACTTCAGACCCGGAAAATGCTAAGCAAACTCAGAACGTTCAAAGGACGGAAGCTTGGGAAGAGGTAGCGACATTTCCTACCAATGCTGAAAGAGAAGCCTATGGGTGGTGCCGAATTGAGGAAGAGCAAATGGACGAATGAAGACGCCCACACTCAAGGTTCTTTTGGCTTTTCGCCTGGTCTCCTGGTCTTATTTGCTATTTGTCTTTGGTTCAGTTCTAACCTCAAAGCTTATGGTCGCTTTCGCTTTCTGTTTTGTCATCTCTGTATCGGAATTTTTGTTAATGGATCGGGTAAGAACAGTCTCCCCTGCGAGGGAGGAAATGGATGGTGCCCCTGTGGGGGCTTACTCTGGTGGTCAATCTCCTTTTTGTCTGATGCCCCTGCGTGGGCTTGCTCCTTTGGTTAGTCTCGGTTTTTAGTATGTTGCCCATGCGTGGGCTTGCTTCTGTGGTCAGTTTCGGTTTTAGACTAGTGCCCCTGCGTGGGCGAGCTCTTGCTTTTGTGTTTGGTGCATTATCGGCTCTCGGGTGTCATGCCCAGAGCTTGTTTCTCATTGGTTTCACCATGATGTATTTTCGACCTTTATACATATTTTAATAGATTAGTTTTTTACCGAGAAAAAACAATAGTGGGCTTCTATTGGGCACAACAGTAACAATAAGGGGGGTACACTAATAAAAATGAGGGAATACACTATTATTATAGGGACGTAACATGCCCTTATCCTTCAAAAAATTGTTTTCCTCAACGCTTGAGTAGTTATAGATGCTTTTGCATAAAATTCTCATCCTCCCATGTGGAATCTTCCATGGGTACGTTCTTCCACTTGATGAGATACTTTGAAATTGTTCAATTTCGTAGCTGTAGAGTTCTTGTTTCCATGAATGCTTTAGGTAACAATATGATTTTTCCTTCCTCATCAATTTATGGCAGTATTGTTTAAACTGGGAGCTTGTCACTTATAACCTTCTTTAAGAATGAAACACGGAAAAATGGATGTGCTTGGGAAGATGTAGGAAGCTTAGATTTATATGCCATAGTACCAATCTTTTGTAACACCTTGTAAGGACCATAATACTTTGGTGATAATTTATTATACTTCTTAGCTTGCTTGAGGGACATTTGTTTGTATGGTTGTATCCATAAAAATACCCAGTTTCCTACATCAATACTTATTTTTCTTCGATGTTGATCTGCCTGTTGTTTCATTCTATTTCGTGCCAAAGTGAGGTTATCCTTTAATATTTGGAGAACTTGTTTTTGATGCTTGATGTTATCTTCCACTGCTTGAACCTTAGGGTTTTCTCTTAAAGATGATGTGATGGATGGTGGATGATATCCATAAAGTGCCATAAATGGGGTCATTTTTGCTGCAGAATGGAATGAAATGTTATACCACCATTCAGCCAGAGGTAACCACTTAACCCATTGTGTTTTTTCATTAGATACAAAGCAACGAAGATATCCTTCCAAACATTTGTTCACTATCTCATTTTTCCCATCTGATTGAGGATGATAAGATGAGCTATGAGCTAATTGAGTATCCAAACAAGAAAATAATTCTGTCCAAAAATTTCTAGTGAAAATGGGATCTTTGTCACTTACAATAATATTTGGGTTTCCATGTAGCTTTTGAATTTTTTCCATAAATGCAGTAGCAACTGTATTGGCTTTAAATGGATGAGATAATGCAAAAAAGTGTGCATAATTGGTAATTTTATCAATTTTCACCATGATGACACTCTTTCCTTCCGACTTGGGTAAACCTATGATAAAATCCATTGAAAACTCCTCCCAACGTTGACTTGGAATAGATAAAGGTTGTAACAGAGCTGGGGTATTAATTGTCTCAACGTTATTTTGTTGGAAAACGAAACATTCTGCCACAAACATTTGAATATCAGATTTAAGGCCATCTTAAAAAACTTCCTTATTATCCCTGTGGTAAGTTTTTAAAAATCCTAAATGCCCTCGTAAGGGAGAGGTGTGCATTTCCAGAAGAATATTTTGTTTGATTTGGGAATTCTTACAAAGGTATAAGTGATATTTGTACCATAATGAATCATTATTCCAACTAAATGCATCATATGTACTAGCATCTTGTTGGAACATTTGAATGTGTTCCCACACTTCTTTGTCACTCTTCCATTCATCCCTTGTTTCAGTTATCCAATCTGATTGGATAATAGAAATGGCACAAAGCAATGATTCCACATCCTCATACTTTCTTGAGAGTGCATCTGCAACAACACTTTTCTTCCCTTTTTTGTAGATGATTTCAAAGTCATAACCCAACCTCTTTGTGACTCATTTTGTTCTTCTTCAGAAGATAATCTTTGTTCTAAAAAGTATTTAAGACTATCATGATATGTTTTTACCTTGAAGTGCCTTCCCAATAGGTAAGTCCGCCATTTTTTAAGTGCATGTAGTATTGCCAACATTTCCTTCTTATAAATAGCTTTGCGTAAATATGTTCCTTTGATTGGATGACTTTCAAAAGCAATAGGTCTTCCTTCTTACATTAAAACAGCAGCACCAATTCAATTTCATGAGTCATCACATTCCATAATAAAGGTTTTTATGAAGTCTGGCGTAGCTAAGACCGTTTCTTGGCACATTTCCTCCTTAAGATGATCAAAATCCTTAGTTTCTTCTGGAGTCCAAGAAAATGCATCTTTCTTCAGTAATGTTGTTAGAGGTGATGCTATTCTCCCATAATTCTTAACAAACTTGTGATAATACCCTATCAACCTGAGAAATCCTCACATATGCTTTATGGATGTGGGATTTTTTCATTACTTAATGGCTTTAATTCTATCAAGGTCTACCTTAACACCCTCATAAGATACAATATGACCTAGATATTCCACCTCTTGTACTCCAAAGAGAAATTTGGAGGTTTTTGCATATAATTGTTTCTCCTCCAATAGCTTGAGCACCCTGTCAACATGGTCAACATGATCCTTCCAAGACGTGTTGTAGATTAGTATATCGTCAAAAAATACTAACACAAATTTTCTAAGGAAGGGGTTGAAAATGGAATTCATCAAACCTTGAAATGTAGAAGGTGCATTTGTAAGGCCAAAAGGCATGAACGAAAATTCATAATGACCTTCATGAGTTCTAAGTGTTGTTTTCAGAACATCTTCAGTCTTCATTCTTATTTGATGATATCCTAAATGAAGATCTAACTTGGTGTTGTGGCCAGCAACAACCCCCCCTTTTCATTTAAGTGTTTGTCCAAAAAGATAAATGAATGGGGACCCCTAGTTTAATTTTGAGAAAAATCAAGTTTTCCTTTCTTCAAAATAAAGCTACCATCGTAAGCTTGGAGAGGTCTTTCGAATATTTTTAACCCAAGTCTATGATAAGGTAAAGGTCTTTAAAAAATTGCATTACAAAAAGATAGGAAATTCCCTTATTCCCTCATAAATATTGGTATGCGCAAAGCCCCCATGTTAAACCTAACGTCGCATCGCAGTAAAGTAACGTTCATAAGGAAAAACCTCAAAATCTGTCGATCTGCGATAACGCCAATCGCAAGATCGCATATCGCAGGAATAAACTGGAAATACTTAACAAGCATCAAACTTCTGCGACCCGCGATGTTGTGACCTGCGATGTTGCGATCGCCACGATGGCGCAACCTGCGATCTGGCGATTTGCGATTAGCACAACTTGCGATGGCACGATCTTCAATGTAACGTAAGCAAATCATGAATCATTTAATCGCGAATCCTTCGGGCACGCCATT
>APFE031394495.1:130226-166855 GCA_000404065.3 Pinus taeda
CAATCTAACATCTTTCCTTGCCTCTAGGGGTCGAGCTCACTATCCTAGGAGCTGTTTCAACCAATTCCAAACTGAGCACTAAAATCTAGGCAGTCAAAACAACTTGCCTCTATAAGCTAGGAAACCAATTCATTCATTAAATTTTTGCCTATTTCATGAATGAATCTTCTAGAAGAGATAAATAAGTGTCAAAGTATCATAAAATTACATCATTTACATCAAGGAGGATCAAAATCCACTCCAAAAAGTCAAACCTAGTCAAAACTGCGTTTTGCTGAGCTGTAGGTGAAAAATTGAGAAAATGTGCTGATGCGTAGCGCCCCAATCCTGAACGCGTAGCACACCTTTGAGCCAACGTTTGAGGCACTTCCCAGCATCCAAATGAGGCAAAAGTAGGCTTGTTGGAAAGGTCTAGATGTCGACTTGTGAACCCAAGTAGAATTCTCAATGTTATGGTCATTTGCCCCTCCAAAATTGCAATCTCCCAAGACTGCTTCCTATGTGTCAAAAAAGTGGCAGAAAGTCATTTTTTACATGTTTTTTGACCTTCTGGAGGCTCAAAACTTAATGAAATCTCTTGGAAATTGCTGAGAAAGTGTAATTTGTCGTGACAAATCCAAAAATGCTGACTTTTTATGAAAAGGAGTTTCCCATCTTTAGGGTAGCGCGCGACGCGCTACGCGTTGGGGAAGAAAACCTGTTTTTTGGCCCAAAAATTCACAAATGACCAAAAATGCTCAAAATTTTTTGAAAATTGTGCAGAAGGTAAGTCATTTAGCACCATGCTCCTTCAAGGAAGCCTCAGCCAAGATGTGGAGGGGATCGGGCCTTTTTCTTCGTTTTAGTGCCTTGGCCAACCATCCTTTGAGCACCTTCATTTTTGCCTTACATACGTGCATTCGAGCCCAATAATGGTTTTTCATGTTCCGGATCATGTCCTTATCTTTGTTAGCCTTGCCCAGCAACCTCTCCAAATGAGCGTTCACCCGAATAAGCATGGATTCTCGATCTATGGGTGTCAAATCACCGGGTCTCCTACGGGCCAATTCCCGGTCTTCACGAATCTTCCGCTGCTCATAAAGCTCGTGCTCATCCTCCAACTGTTTGTTGCACTGCTCTAAATAGTTAATCACCCATTTTGCCATCTGCAAATTCTTGTGCAGCGACTCATTCTCAGTCCTTTGCTCTCGGATGATCTCCTTAAGCTCCGAGCTAGGAGAACGGGTGTCAAGATCAATGATGTCAATATCTGGATCACCTGACAATCCTTCCTCAATCATGGGCTGCTTGCCCCTCTCTGATACCTATGCTGCTATCGGAAACGAGTCCCCTTCCACTTGGTGTGGAGATAACACTCGCAGTGTTGATGAAGAAGGCGAGACCCCTTCCACCTGGTGTGGAGAAAATACTCGTCGAGCTGATGCAAATAAGGCCCTATGGCCTCTCTAATATGTGACCAATGGAGTGGAACTAACATGTCTGGGCTTAGGGATGCCATACTGCTGTGAAGGTCCTCCCTCCTCATGAACAACCTCAGGGGGTGGTGGTGCTGTGAAGAAATCTCGAGAGATGAAATCCTCCCATGGAACACCCTGCTGGGCCAACTGATACATGACCACAATCTTGATCAAAGCATAATGGTAGATGCTCCTGTGTTGCTGTGCTGGGCTCTTTCTCTGCACCAAGGGCACCATCCTCTCAATATTTTGGTACATGAAGAAAGGAATGTTCATCATCCATACCCGTGTGAAATGCATGAACAAGCGGATATGATACGAATACAAATGTGAAAATCTTCCCTCACAGGTGAAATAGCGAATGATGAGCCTCATCAAGGGCATATACTCATCCCTCAAAAATATGAAAGGAAACACACCAGTTAGGTGCCACATATATACAGGTTTAATGTAGGGCTCATACTGGAATCTGTCTAACAGCTGGCGCTTGCTCCACTCTTATCCAACATTGGGTATCCCTATTGCTTGAGCAACAATATCAGGTGACAATGTAAAATCCACCCCTGCAAGATTCACATGCCCGTTGTGAAAATGCAAAACAAACAAGCAGACCAATTCCCTGTGGTGCTGAATTTGGGAAATTCTCTCACAATATTCATAGCATGATAGATATCGGAAACATGTGACTGCAACTGGACAAGCTTGCAAATAGGCCAAAGAGGTGGGCTCCTCTCTCACATGCTGACCACCTTTACCACACCTGTGAGGCCTCCTTGGCACCTCAACCTCCGGTGTTGACTCACGGTCATCACTTTGCTCATAGTCTGTTTCGGTTTCTGACATGGTTTCAAAAGCAAAATGGTTGAAATGTACTGCTGCTTCTGCTTAAATGACCTGCTGTTTTGACTGTTTGAATGCTGCTCCAAGGGGACAAAAAACACAAGGGAGATGTTAGGGAGGGGAACTTTTGAGGGGATTTAGGGAATATATATATAAAAGGGAATTTAGGGAAAGAATTGTGACATATACATCATCACATAATTATAATTTGCAGGGGTTTGATAGGAGGTAGGGTTTAGGGAGATTTTATTGAATTTTAGGGATAGGGGTAGGGTTTTAGGGCTTTTGATATTTTTGTTAGGGAAATTGTGTGAAAGTGACAAGGGAAGTGATAATGGGAATGTGGGGAAATGAGGGAGTGAAAAGCATGACCTTGGGCAGTGAACTCAAAACCCTAGCTTCACTTGCAATTTGAAATTTTTAAACATAATTTATATGAATTTCATGCTTCACACTTGATGGCATTTGACATATTTTCCATGCTCATTTTTATTTAGCAAGCAAAAAACATTGATGACGTTGAGGCCTACCTGTAAAACTTAAGAGATTTGAGGTCGTTTTGAAGCTTGTTGGAAATTTGTGGTAGGTGAAACCCAACGCGTAGCGCGCGGGTTCTGATGCGTAGCGCCCATTCTACGCGTAGCGCCCGTGCTTTTTAACACTGGAACTTCTGCCCTGACGCGTAGCGCGTGCCCAACGCGTAGCGCGCAGGCCCTGATGCGTAGCGCGCAGGCTCTGTTTCTCAATTCGCCCAGTTTCACACTAAATCGCCTTTCACACTTGCTCTTGGAGTCTTGGAGGCAAATGAATTGCAAAATGAGGAGAGAGGGGCTTTTATAAGCTTGATTTAAATTAATTTCCCCTCAAACTCACTTTATAATGTTTATGCAATGACACTTTTTAAAACTAATTGCCGCTAACTTGTGGTTTCCTTTTTGTCATGAAATTGGTTGAAATGATGCTTTTTCTTGAAAATTTTTGTAGGGATAGCTTCTGAGGAGTCTTGGCAAAGGAGACCAAGGCCACATGCCGACTTCTGGACAATTTGAATTTTTTACAAATTTTTACAAAAATGAGAAAATGACCTTGCCTTCAAAAACAGAGTTTTTGAACTCAAGGTAAAAATTAGCTATACAATATGAAATCATCTGAAGTGATGCTTTGATGGACATCCCTCTGGCCTGTTGGGCATTTATTGACCTCATAAGACATGACCTCAAAAGAAAAAATTGGACTAAACCCTAGACCTAGGACCTTGATTTCAAGACAAGACCAATGACCCTGTAAGGAATTTATTGACTGAAACAAACTTAATCCAGCAGTGCCAAGAGGGGGAATTAAAAGACACAAGCTCCTCCATCAGGGTTATGGCATGCCTAATGGAATGAAATAAGATGACACTGATGAGACACCTACTTATGCAAATGCAAAGAGCTTTGATCACTGATGGAGGGCTACTAGACCGACTCTAACAAGATTCATTTCTTCTTTCTCTAGGGTTGGTTCCTAGTGTATATCCTCCTCTTTTGATGTTTATTGTTCCTTTTCTTCCTCCTCTTTACAATCTATGTAGAATAATTTCTTCTTAGCACACTTATGACCTTTAGTGTATTTTCTATCACAACTATAACGAATCCCTTTCTCTCTTTTTCCTCCAATTTTTGTTGTGTCAACCTTGTAGATTGTGGAAGACTAGGAGCAACAATACTTCCATCTTTATAGTTGTGAGTGGTGGAATTTCTTGTTGCCATAATTTTACTTTCAACTTTTATTTCCACCCTCAATGCCTTCTCTAATGAATCAAATCCCAAAGGTGAACCTCATGTTGGATGTTATATTTTAAATTCCCTATGAATACATCAATCCTATGCCCTTCTGGAATATCGGTTACCCTAATATTCAATTTTTGGAAGTCTTCAATGTGCTCCGCTGTTGAAACCTTTTGTTTGAGATTTATCAATTGGCTAAAGAAGGTGTTGATCTTTGTATCTTCATAATGTGTCATCATTTCCTCCATAAAAATTGACCAGGTGAAAAGTGGTTTATGAGAAAAAAGCCATCTTTACCATACAAACTGATTGGGTTCTAAATATAAAGATGAAATATGTACCTTTTGTGAGGGTTGCACATCATGTAGATCAAAATATTGATCCATTTGTAGTATCCAAGTTACCGTAACCTTGCCATCAAACTTCCTCATATCTATATTTGGAATGTGGTGATTCTTAAACCCCGCATTGGAGTCTTTAAAATCATAATTGATATTCCTTTTATTTTCATGATTTTCATAGATTTCCTTGTCACCACTTGGACGCCTTTCTTCTAGCAACTTTGCCAAACCTTCCTTCAACCCATATATCTTCACATTCATCATTTCTTCCATGTCTCATTTTAAACCATTCTTCAAACCATCCAACTTAGCTTCTGTTACTTTTTGTGAGAGCGAAATTTGTTGCACTTGATCACGTAATTTTGATATATCATGTTGCATTTCTTCCTATTCTTCATGAGTCATAGTAGAGCTTTCAGGAATCTCACTAGGTGTTTCCATTTTCTTTCTTTGGGGAATTAATTAATGATAATTAGGCTTCACTATTCCCTTTGAATCACTTCAAACTAATTTTTCAAACAAAACTTATTCAATGTTTAGAAAATACTACACACCTTTTGTTTTCACTTTGTTGGAGCTCGATATTGAATATGTTGTATCTCTATAATTTTGGATATTCAAGGTGTGAAATTTCATCCTGTTTTATCCCTCTACATCCTCTTTCCAACTCCACACGTCTAATCGAGATTGGATTCTCCAAGAAAGAGTTATGTCAAATCTCCCACAATGACCTGATTATAGACTAGTTCAGTAGAGAAAACTTGTACAAAGTTCCACGTATCATGCTTTCGACCTTCAGCTCTGATTCCAAATGTTATGCAACCAGCTCACAAAATAGAAAAAGAGATAGATAAACAACTTAAAAATAAGGCTCTTTGAGGGGGAAAACTCCTTTACATTACACAAATTACTAATTCTTGGATGATTCAAATGACAAAACCTCCTTTCTATATATAGGCTTCTAAGGGGTCACAATATAATCAAAGTGACATAACAATAATAATGTAAGGGCACAACAATAACAATAAGGGGGCTACACTAATGATAGTGAGGGAATACACTAGTATTATAGGGACCTACACTGGAATCCATGCAAAATAATGCCATAGGAGTGGAAACTAATTTTTTTGCCAAAAAGGAAAAAATGAGGACTAAAAGGAAGATAGTAATTAAAGATGAGCCCTCATCATCGTCAGATGTCAAATTTGACGTTATGTTGAAAACAATGGAAAAATTAGTGGATAAGTTAAATTATCCTAGTGCCAAGCCTCAACCTTAAATCTGAAACCCTAATTTTAGGAGACATCAAGGCCCTCAAATTTGTTAAAGAGACGAAGAAGTTCCTAAAGATCAACAAACTGTAAGGCCTCCTTTTCCTAAGAGTTTTGTCAATAAATATCCTGTGGAAGAATACCAACAAATTAACTGTTTTGTTGATGAGGAAACTCAAGTGTTTTTTACTAAATAAGAGCATGAATATAAATCCATTGAATCTGTAGAAGAAGAAGATGACAGTTAATTGATGTTTGATTTAGAAATTTATCAACAAGGTTACAATAATGCAGTGGCTGATTTTAGAGACAATATAACCTCAAGGGAAAAAATGTTCTAATTAAAACTCTACCATTGAAGTTGACAGTAGGACAACAACAAGCCGAGCCAAAAAGAGACATACTTAATAAGGTTGAGGACCAAAAGAAGGATTCTTTGAAGAAAGTTTATGATGATGCTCTAGAAAACGTGGATGATGCCAAGAAGGATATGAAGGAGTTGGAAAAGCCCCAGGTATCATTTAATTTAGAGGATCAAATTGATAAAATAAAATTTGTATTCTTTTTTCTGAACTATTGAAGAATGAGAAATATAGGAAACAAATCATTACAGAGGTGAACGACTCAAATATTGATCAGATAAACATTAATGCACAAGATTCTCTCAATATCAGTGATGAGGCTCTTGAGTTTAAATTCAGTCCTTATGTAAATATTGTGAATGATGATGTCCCCCCTTTTTATGTTATTTAAATATCGATGAAATGATTCTGCATAATCCTATGCTTGACTCTAGAGCATCACACAAATTGATCCCTAAGTCAATCATGGACAATCTAGGACTTCAGGTTTCTCGTCCCTACAAAGATTTGTTTTCCTTTGTTTTGAGAAAGGTTAAGTTCTTGGTATTAATCAAAGATCTTGTGGTAAATATGACACAAATTCCTACAAAAAGTATTCTTATGGATGTGGTGGTGGAGCATATACCACTCAAGTTTGGTATGTTGCTTTCAAGGTATTGGTCAGCCAAGTTGGGAGGCACCCTATAGATGGATATGTTGTATGCATCCATCCCAGTATTTGGAGAACTAAGGAGACTTTACATGGAGGTACAAATGAAGTATGTGGTGAGTAGCGAATTTCAACTGGAGAATCATCCTCTTTAATCAGTTGACACTAATCTTGGTAATCAATTTTTTTATAATGATTTGTGCTTTGAAGAGGATAAACAATAGAAAATTGAAAGTGAATTTCAAGAGGAATATGGAACATGCATTTTAACGGTTCCACTTCCAAAGACGGTTCAAGGGTAGGTATCTGGATTATTCCACCAAACCTTACTAGTTAGTTGCGCTCTTTCAAACTGTACTTTGAATGTACCACCAACATTGCAGAGTATGAGGCTCTGATCATCAAACTAAATATATCTAGAGAGCAGAAAGAAAAGAGGATTCGTGTCTTCAGAGAATTTGAATTGGATATCAAGCAGGTCCTAGGAACATATCAAACTAAACATCTGAGGATGAGGGCTTATCGAAATGAGGTGTGCAATATGTTTGACAATTTCTTTTTAGAACATAAAATTTATTTTATTTCTAGTGAAGAAAATTCTATAGTAGATTCCCTAGCTATTGCTTCTAGTGCTTTTAAAATTCCCATTCATCTGAATAAAAAATATGAGATCAATGTAAATCATAAGTCATTTATTCCTGGCAACCTCAAGCATTGGTAACCTTTTTAGGACGATAAACAAATTCAAAGATTCTTAGAATTGATCGATTAATTTGAAAACACCCCAGTTGATCAGAATGTAGATGAGGAACCAGATTTGAATGTAGAATTAGATGTTTTAATGAATGTTATAGCCAGACAATAAATTATTCAACTAAGAAACAATTTTATTCCTGGAGGATTGGTCCCCATAGAAAAATTGTTTGATAGCAATGATGTTGTTGTAAAACCTAGGATTCGAGCAAGTGATAATTAGTTGGAGGACTAAAATTTGGGAACAAAATATGATCCTAAGCTAGTTAACATTTCTAACTCTTTGAAAATAGAACAGAAACAACAGTATGCAGAATTGTTCAAGGAGTTTCCAGATGTGTTTTCCTGGAGGCATGACGATTTAAATGTTTATGAGACAAACATCATTCAACACACTATTTCACTCAGGGAAAATGAGAAGCCTTTCAAACAAAATCTCAGAAGGATTAATCCTAAGTTGTTACCATTAATAGAAAAGGAAGTTGAGAGATTACTTGCTACTAAGATCATTATACCATTAAGATTTTCTAATTGGATTTCCAATCTAGTTTTGTTTAGGAAAAAGAGTGGAGAAATCAAACTTTGTGTAGACTTTAGGAATTTGAATAAGATTTCCTTGAAAGGAAACTATCCACCAACGAAAATGGAATCATTATATTGTAGAAACTAGCTGGGGCACAGAGGATTTAAATGCTTGACAATTTTTCCAAATATAGCCAAATATTGGTGAAACTAAGAGATCAAGATAAGATAACATTCACTATGCCATGGGTCACCTTCATGGGCTCCAAAATTCCTTTTGGGCTAATGAATTCTAGAGCAACATTACAAAGGGCGATGGACATAGAATTTGCAAAAGAAAAAAGATAAATTATAGTGGTTTATCTAGACGATATAACAATTTTCTCACCATCAGATTCAAATCACCTAAAACATCCCAGAAAACTATTTCTAAAGTACAGAAAATTCAACATCTCTTTTAATCCAAAGAAGTCACACTTTGCTATGCAGTGTAGGTTTTAACCCCATACAGAAATTACTTGCATACGAATTCTAAAAACAAAAAAATAATCAAAGGCGAGAGCATAACACATAAAACAAATATACATAGATATTTTCCCCTGGATCCAAAAACCGAGACTACCAGATTGATTTTTCATTATGTTCCTTTCAATTTTACAATACATATATATACATGCCAAAGCATCCATAAACCCCAATCCATTAACCCTAGATTAGAACATAACCATAGTTCCCTTGACTAGATCTACAAAATACCATGGACCGAAAACCATCGCGCCCAAAACCATGTGCGAAAACCATGCAAAAAACCATAAGTAGGTTCACCCACCTAATATAGGGTCCAAAAAATTGATAGATATTTTTACTAGAAGGATCCATCAGGAATTCTCCTAAATTGTTTGATTGAAGGTGAAGCAAATAAAATTGTAAAGGAATTTCATCAGGGTGTTTGTAGAAGACACCATTATTGGAAGGCTACATTAAATAAGATCCTCAGGCCGGTTTTTATTAGCCAACTTTATTTTAAAATGTTCATAAGGAAGTGACAACCTATTTTAAATGTCATCTTTGAAGGAAAAGCTAGCTATTGCCATTACCTCTCAATCCTATCTCAATGGAAACCCCCTTTCAACAATGGGGATTGGAATTCATTAGAGAAATTTACCCAACTTGTTCAGGTCAACATAAGTGGATTTTGACTACCACATATTACTTCACGAAATGGATTGAGGCAATTCCAACAAGAAAAGCTACAGATAGTGTAGTAATTTAGTTTTTAGAAGATATGTTTTCTAGATTTGGCTGCCTAAGAAGGATTATAACAGAAAATTCTTGAGCCTTCAAATCCCATAAGATGATTAAGTTTTTTGATGAGTATAATGTCAAATTAGCCCATTCTATAGCTTACTATCCCCAAGGAAATGGCTTGGTAGAGTCATCTAATAAAATTCTGATAAGAATTATTAAGAAGTTGTTGGAAGAAAACAAAGAAACCTAGCATACTAAGTTGAAGTTTGCTTTATGGGCAGACAAAATAAGTACTAAAAGATCAATCAACACTTCACCATTTCAAATAGTTTATGGTACTGAGGCAATTTTTCACGTGTCTTTGAGTATACTGGTAAAGAGGATTTTGCAAGAGCATGATGTAGAACATAATGATTTTCAGAGAAGAATCAATCAACTTATTGAAACTCAAAAATTGAGGAAATAAGTGTACAATCCAATGGAGTTGTTTCAGGAAAAGATGAAAAAGGTGTTTGATAAAAACACTAAGAAGGATAACTTTCAAATCCAAGACACAATTTCGAAATGGGATGCACAGATCGAAGACAAGGGAAAACATGGGAAGTTTGACCACATATGGAAGGGTCCATATCATATTTTGGCATACCACAACATTTATTCTACAAGATTTGAATGGAGAAATATTGCCTGGAGGTCTAATAAATGAACATTTTCTCAAACACTATATCTCTTGAAAAGTAGAATTTCAACCATTTCATTGTATATATTAGTTTTATGTTGGAAAGGAGGTTTAGATAAGAATTTTGAAGGATTTTAAACCCAAGGAGAAGGCCCTAAGTTTCTGATGAACGATAATGAGAATAAAAAGGTTCTCAGAAGTTTGTTTCAATTTTTAGAGTAACTACATTTTTCAAACAGTCTGTATGAAAATATACTTGGAAAGGAACATTGTTTTCATTAATTAGAAGCAATTAGTGTGTTTAAAAGAAATTTGAAATTTTATTTTAATTTACAATGTAATAAAACATGCATCTAGTCTACAAGGTTCTTGCTACCTCCAAGGTGACAACATCCATGTGAAGCCATTTGTTATCACAATTTTGGTTTAGGGTTTAGAGGTTTCTAAGTTTTTATGAATAGTTTAGTCACAATTACAATTATTTTCTTAGCTTTATTTCAAAAAAAATCTAACGCAAGTGCTAACAAATCAAATGTCAACAAAAGTGAGAGATTGCTAACAAGCAAGCACTAAAAAACTAAAAGTGGTGTATAGCCATTGGTTTACCGACAGTTGGTGTTGACAAAACCAACTTCAGCGATATCAGATAGAAATTGATTTGCAGTAAAAGAATTACCTATTCATCATTATTTCCTTGTGGATAACTGTCAAATGTAATGATTAAGCCGTAAGCCATATCTTGTCAGTCAAACAACTTGCAAATTATTTTTCATCATGCTGAACAAGTTCATTGCATTCAATTTGTGTCAAACAATGTCATGGTTTCAGTGGTTGTAGTTTCTGATGACAGTTATTGAGAAATATGGGGAAGAGTGGTCGCATGTAGAGAGGAGAACTGGAAGGTCCTACGATTCTCGAGGTCGTCCCAAAGCTCCAATAGTTTCAAGAGGCCAATTGAGAGCAATTTTGCTTCAAATGAGATGGGTATCACAATGGTGTGGCATAGGCGTTTGCTAAAAATTTTTATGGTGAAAATGTTAGAATTGCTAACATATTTTTCTTAATTACAGAGCAGATTATTTTAGAGAAACTAGCATACCAATTGACAGTGAGATTTTTTTCAAGAATAGAACCCTTGTTGGCATTGATATTCCTTTTTTCCTTAAGGATGAGCATAAAAATACTCGTGGCAGTGGGGTGTACAGAGAGCCTAGTTAAAAAAAGGAATGGCACAAGACGTTGATCATCATCTAGAAGTATTTCACCTATGAAGGGTGCTATCACAAACTTGTATGTGTCACTTTAAGCTTTTATTACAGCTCTCTGGTTAGATACATATCAATGTGCCCTTTTTATTGTTAATGAGTTTGAAAAAGATGTCATCCAAGGTTTAAAATAAGCCTAAGTATGTTGTGTATCATAAAGGCCTCATTAAATTGTTAGTGGTAGACCATTTGAGGAAATTGAATAGGATCTGGGATCATTTTTTGTTCTTCGGAGGTTTCAGTACAACAGGAAACCCTAACTCTCCAATCATCAAAATAAAGAGATGCAGGGACATATTAAGGCTCGTAAGCTTGCGGGAGAACCCTCCTCTTCCACCATTAAAACCAAAATCAAGGCGATGATTTCACCTCATAAAACCCTTGTCCCTATGGAAGCGTTAGAAAAGGTCTAGTAAAGGAAAATTAGAAGGGAGTAGGATAGAGATGCCATCTCCTCCTCAAAAGCTTGAGCCAGTTGAAACATCAAAGGCCCCTAAACTAGTTCCTAGGAGTCAAATGCGAAAATATGCAGAGGAGGCACCTAGGGGAATAAGGGTGGACAACAGAACACGAGAAGAAGGAGAGAAGGAACCCACATTAGCCTAATTGTATGGATTTCAAAAACCTTATACTAGGCATGTGAATAATCTTTGATGGAGCTTCAAATTGAAACTAAACCTTGCACTAGATAAGGAGCTCATTCAAATAGATGATTCACCAATGAAATATTTTGTGATAAATAAATAAAGGGGTTCTAGTTCCAAGACACAAAAACAAAAATAGAATCAAAATTAAGGCCCCAAGGCCAAGCCCAGAAAAACTAAGGAAAAGAGTCATGTTCTAACGGATGAGGTGGACCTGTTACTAAGAGAAGCAGAGCAACTAAAAATTGATTGATTAAAACATTGCCCATTATTTTATCATCATTTTTCCTAGTAATTTTGCACAAAGCCCTAACAATTATTTTGTCAATGATAGTCTTTTTTGTTTTGCACCAAGCGCTGACAATTATTTTGTCAGTGACTGTCTCACTTTCACTCTGGTATACAGTGTCGGTTGTTTTATCAGCATCCAAAATTGGAATGGTTTCAAGCATCAATTAAAGATCTATTTTGTAAAGGTACCTAAAGGGTAAATATTGCATAGGTTTTTTCTTTATGATATTAGCTCCTAAGTCTAAAGAACAATGATTTTCAACAGACTTTTAAGGCATAAAACATGATATTTTCCATATTTTGTGATAGAAAATTATCTTGTTTCAATGCCTCTTCCTCAGTAGTTTTTTCAACTACATATCATTTTGGATATCAATGTTTAATTCTATATCATGAAGAGACATCGAACCAAACCATATTTTGAAAATGTATATTTAATTAGCATAAAAATAGAATTTATTTTCCAGAATTATGCTACAATTAAACTTCCTTTACTTTCTGAAGTTTGTTGTAAATGTTTTAGTTATAAAACAATTTTGAAAGATAGGCAGAGGGTTGGAAATTTTGAAAAAACCGTTGTATTGTGTATACCTTTTATATTAATATAATTTTGTGTGAACAATGTTACTTGTACAATTTGCAGAGATTCTTGTGTGATAAGTTTCCTGTTAGTGTTTCTAGTGTATTTTTCTTCTTCTAATCCATAACTCTAATTCATAAGTCTTTTGCATTTGGAAATAAGTGATCAAATTAGAACTCTTACTGTAAGCTCAGATTTACATTTTCCAAATTGCTCATATTTTTTCAACTTAAATGTCACTCACATAAATCATATGGCTGCTCTATTTTTAATGTCTACTTCCTATTGTCTTCTATCATAACTTGATGTTAATTTTTCTAAGAAAGCTAAAACGATATTTCCTCTGTTAAATGTGTTTGTATAGCCTGTAGCTAGCAATTTTATGTCAAAGGACTCCATACCCAATGATCCCTATCCATCTTCCTTCCAAATAAAGTTCATGTGTTACCAACTAAATTTGGTCAATGATATTAATTGCCTACTACTTAGTGGCAATAAGTTCTAAAGTTTAAGGAGAGATCCATCTCCAAATTGAAGGGCCATCTTCTAATCTAAAGAGGTTAGAGGTTACCTTAGTTTTTCGCTCTACATTCGAGATTTTTTCTAAGTGATAACATGTGCGATACTTAGAGAGGTATCCTGCTAAAACTCTGGAATATGGAGACATTGTATGGTTTAACCTGGAAAAGAAACCAGAAAATTCATTAATTAATACAATGTTAAATTAAAGAGATTATCAATGAACGGATTTGAAAATGAGCCAAGAGATTGTAGGAACAAAGCGAGCATGAAAGTCAAATGAAGGGAGGCATATAAGGTTATACATTGACCTAAGATTTTACTCCTTGCATCTGTGTTTGATGGAGACTCTAGAAGAAGGACCAAGGAATGACACGATCAATGCCACTCAGGTATTTCTTCTAGTGTTATGTCTTCTCAAGAGTCTGATGAGCAAGATTATGTTTGAGAGTGAGATATAGATCCAAATCTTTGAGAGTTGAAGGTGTGCATGGGAGGGAATGAATGGTTTCAATAATTTTTTTTTTTTTTTCCTTTTTTATTTTTATTTTATTAATAATTTTAATAATAATTAAAATTTAATAATATTTATTAATAATAATATATTACATATTAATAATAATTTAAAATTTAATAACAATTAAATTTTAATAATGAAAATTATTTTATTTATTTATTTATTTTTATATTTAATTTAGCTAAGACGTAGTGTAATGAAGGGACAAACTTACCGAGAAAGTTTGGCTTTGCCAACACAGTGAGACTATTATAGTAATGGAAAAGGTCCAATTTCCTCTCAATAGAAGGTTTTAATCCAAATATGAATCCACAACCTCTACTTATGCATTGATAGATTGCCTCCTAACTCAAGCAGAAATAATGATATGACTCCCTTTGGCTGAAATGAATGGCTCCGAAACTCCTGCAACATGGTGCAGGAGGAAACCAAAGAGGGAGAACACAAAGTGTTTCAATAAGATGAAGACATGAAATCAATCGAGGCTCCTTCATCATCCACACAATAATAAATGTTCATTCCATGCAACTTAACTTGAATTTGAAAATAAATATGATGATGAATCCTAGGTCTTTCTTGGTCGAAGTCGAAGGAAATGTGTTACTTATGTCGACATCACTAATTGCATTCAACAATACCTTCCTTTGTAAATGGAAATTTTGGAGGACTTCTTCAAAAGACATCTGAAAAACATGAGATAGGGTCAACATGTGGCTTCTCTATGTGGAGAGGGAACTAGTTTGTTAAGTCAATAGATTAGTCATAATAGGAATCTTTCCTAATAAATCATAATTGCTAGCTTGAGTCTGTGAATTATTGTCTTTGTCACATAAATAAACAAATGCAATAACCCCCATTTTGAGATATTTCCACATTTCCCCCTTACGGGGGTGGGGGATTAGCCACCATAAGTTGTTGCTATAGTGGAGGAAACAAATTTGTTAGAATAGTAGGTACATAATGTGGAACCTCGTTGAGCTAAGTACTTATGTATGCCATCCATGAGTGGAACATGGTGGGTGATATGATCCCCTTCATGTATTTTACCAGTAAAATGGATCATCTTCTTACGACCAGTATTTGTAGTAGCAATAGTCATGTTTTGAATGGTCCCTTTCCCAACAACATTTTTCTTCTTTTAATTATTTTTCCTTTTACCCCCTACTAATTGTTGTTACCAAATCATCTGACCTGCGCCATTTTAACATGGGAAGTATTTTTGTAGGTGCATAAACTATGCTTAGTGCCTCTTAATTTTAGACATCCATGGGTTGATAAATTAAAGTAGAAGACAAGGATTCATCATTCTTGTTGATAATTCTTATTTTATCATCTCTTAAATGTGGTGTGAACCTAAGAAGACAACGGGAGACACTACTATTAAGTGCACAATTTGATAATAATGCAATTAAATGAACACAATTAATGGAACACATTTTAATGGTCCACCAAGTTCTCCTTTTAGAATATTGACCCCTCCTCATGTGAGTTCCCTCTAGAGAAAATATACTTCCAACATAGTTATGTTCAAGTATTATTGCTTCCCTCTTATTTGTGAAGGAAGATATGTAGTTGTGTTATAGTTTGATATGTTGATGGTATATGTATACTATATAGTTTAGTCATTTAATTTGGAATAGATTTAACTAAAATGATCTAATGCAATTGCAATATTGAATAGAATATCCTTGATAAGTAGAATAATATAGAAAATAATAGTTTGGTTTAAAGGGGATAAGTCACTACCATGACTCCTAAGAGGAATAGTTATTCCATAAGTATTTTTATCTAAAAATATATTTCTTAGTTGAATGTAGTTTGTTAATCTCTAACCTATATGCCTATTAACTTACATACCCTACCACACTTATCTTTGACCATAATCACTTAGGGATTAAGGGTTTTAAATATGGAATGGCCATGGACTTATAACATAACATTGATCTATATGTTGTTGTTGATGATGATGATGATGACGATGAGGATTCAAATGATGATGACATTAATAACAATAATGAAAACAAATATGCTAATGATGAGGGTGACGATGATGGTGATGATAAAAAAATAGGAAAATAAAAATTTAAGGTGAACAAAAGAGGAAAAAACAACTGAAAAACATATAAATACATACCTCATACATTTCAACATTTTGATATCATTAATCTTCTTCCTCATCCAACTCATCATTAGTATCATCTAGTTCATAATTCATGTTCAAAGAATTTTCCATATCAACATCATCATCATTGTCTATATCATCATCTGGAACATGCTCTTCTACATTTGGTTCGACTTCTTCAAGTTCTTCATCTAACATATCGTAAATATCATATAATTAATCCAAATTAAAATTTTCTTCATCTAACACATGAACCCCCTACTCCTCTATATCATCTTCTTCTTCAATTTTATCTTCTTCTGCTACATTATACTTTATTGACCTTCTTCATGGATCATATCTAACAACATATGACCAACCCGCTTTACTTGGAACCTCTACATTAAATACCTATTCGCATGAGCTATTGGAAATAATACTGAGAGGGGGCCTGAATTAGTATTTTCAATTCAATAACTTTTCAATTCCCAAACAGATTTATATACGCTAGTTCAGTAAAGTGAACTTGCGTGTGTACGCAA
Source organism: Pinus taeda (assembly GCA_000404065.3). Classification (NCBI taxonomy): domain Eukaryota; kingdom Viridiplantae; phylum Streptophyta; class Pinopsida; order Pinales; family Pinaceae; genus Pinus; species Pinus taeda. Next base: position 146,577 of record APFE031394495.1, read on the forward strand.
CTGTGATTAAGGAAACCAGCATATACCTAGAGAAATTATGATTTAGTCAATTTATCATGTGTTGATCTTTACTTAGTGCATCAATATCTTATTATACAATAACTATGTGCAGTAATAACACAATAAACCATCACACATAAACAATAGACATGAACACCAAGATTTAAGGTGGAAACTCAATGCGGGAGAAAAACCACCTACTGCTGTCGTCTCTATCTTATTTTAATATAAAGAAAATTTGTTTACAATCTTGTACTGGTGTAGACTCATACCAGTACGTAGGCACCCACCTGCAGAAGGCTACAACCTTCTCTCATTTTCCAACTTCTACTGGAAGGGAGCTACAACCCCCTGGCTCTTGCACTAGCTGATGTGTTTACTAGTACGTAGGCGCCAGCCTACAGAAGGCTATGACCTTCTCTCTTCCTCCAGGGACCACATTTCATTAATTTTTAGACTGGATGCTCTTGGTACACAACAATACAATATGAAGGCCTCGTTTCATCAAATTTTCATACTGGACCCATCAAAAAATTTGAAACTCACACTGCATCAACCAACAATAAGTTAATCTGAACAATCAGATCACTAACACCAGAACACTATGTTGAACCCAAAAACCTGCATCATCATTTAGAACTAGCTACAACCTAAAAAATCATACATCGGAATGCATACACTACTTTATTGAACCCATCCTACGTGTATACGCTACTTCCTTTAACAAAACTTGTGTATACCTTCAGTACAACTAATTCATAACAACTTCTAAATCAAATCTGTACCAACCAATAATATTTTGAACATCTAGTGTCAATTTGCAAAGATCTAGACAATCAACATCAAAGATAACCCTTCTCATTTAATGAATCAATCAATCATACACAAACTCCTAATGCATTTAGTTTTACATTTAGATCTAAGAAGAATTCATTGATAGACAACAATAAAACATCAACAGTGATCAGATAGATCAGTCAGTTCTAAACAATAGGCCTTTCCTTTGCATACGCTAATTGGAAGAGTCGAACCTATGTGTACACACGCCTTTACCAAGACAAACCAGCGTATAGATCTGCAAATATTAACTCACAACTTCGTTGCTATTCCAAACTTGAGACATACCCATATCATGACATTTAAAGAATAAAACATGTGTAAGCAATCAGATCTAGCCCAACCAATATTAGATCATTTAATGATAAGTCATTTTAGATCTCATGATCTTGATCCAACATTGAATTCAAGGTGCACAAAAATATTTCAGATTACATCATAATCATAGCCCCTACAACATCAAATATACTTCAGATAGAATTATTCCTGAGAAACCCTTTCACTTGCACACTTGGCCCTTTGATCTTCTCCTCCTTATATAGTTTTGGCCTTCCTCAATACCTTAGACCGAAACCACACTTAGGACCTGTGGTATTCTTGGACAGGATCAAATGGTCATTACTTCACTCAATATTGTGGGCTAATACCATGGTATTGACCCTTGGTATCCTTTACTCTTGAATTTCCTTGATTTTCCAACCCATACACACTTTTCCTCTTATGAAAGTGCGTGCATACGTATGCGCTCTTTTTGTTATGTGAACCTGCGTGTATATGTTATTTTTACAAGGTGAACCTGTGTATACAACTTAAACTATCTGAAAACATTCTTTTCCTTCAACTTCTTGATTCTTATCAGTAGACCTTTGTTCCAACTTCATATTCTTCTATACCAATGCCTTGTTACCTCTGAATTGACCTGTTACATTATGAGTTTCCTTTTATCAAATCTGAGCGGACATGTGAGTGGGTTTCCATCAAGGACAACACCTATATCATAATGCCAACAATCTCCCCCTTTGGACTTGATGGAAACCATATTGGTGTTGATTATTACAAGCTGTAGAAACTGTTAGAGATATCAAACAACACCAAAATACTCCCCCCCTTTGACATCAAGGGCAAAGGGTGGACCAAGATATTCTCCCTCTTTGAGATACACTATGATGTTCATGCTCCCCCTAAGTACATGCAAATTCTGTAGAGATATGTTTCAAAATAATAAAATGACTCTATAACTCAACTGAGTATGACCTCCCTAAGATGAATGACTTAACATACATCAATCACCCAACCAACTGGGGATACACCAAATTTGACTCATCCACCCAACCAAGTGGGGATATACCAATTGTTTATGCATGACTAAAATACAACAATTATTACATCATCCATCCCATGCATAGTGGGGACACAAATTACATCATATGTCCAATATGACTCAAAATATAGACTATGACAGAAGGAGACAAACAACACCCTAGATCTATACATGACTTATGCAACAATTGATATAAATATTTGAACCATAGCAGAAGTCAGAAACCATAATGCCAACAATGCAGAATGTTTGTGAAGGCTAATGCTCCCCCTGACCCTATGCTACCTATGCATTGTCAACAAATTATTCGTCAAGGCATCTTCATCAATCAGATAAAAATCAATGAACAAAGCATTTACAATCTAGTAGACTGTAATCATCAATATCAGACTGAGCACCCATATTAGAGTCCAACCCAATTTTTTTCTATCAGAGAAACATATACACTCCTGCAGCCACAGAAACTCATGTATAAACACGACTATCCTTCATGAAAACTGTGTATATGAACCTTCCTCTAAAACGCTGGATTTAATAGCAGGATGATGCTGAAACTACTCCCAACTTTTGTCTGAGATATTCAAATGTTTCTCCGAGAAGCGGTTTGGTGAATATATTAGCAACCTGTTCTTTGGAGGGAACATACTCCAATTTAAACTTTTGTTCAAGCACTTGTTCTCGTAGAAAATGGTACTTAATGGGTATGTGCTTGGTCTTGGAGTGCATGACTGGATTTTTTGAAATACTGATGGCATTGTATTATCACATAGAATGGATATGAGTGGAGTCATGTGATTTGAATGTCTTGCAATGTTTGCATCATCCAAAGTAGTTGTGTGCAACAAGATGCAACAACCACATATTCTGCTTCAACTGTAGATAAGGCAATCGAACTTTGTTTCTTGTTGAACCAAGACACGAACCGTGATCCCATATAGAATGCACCCCCACTAGTTCTTTTTTGATCATCAACATTTCTTGCCCAATCTGCATCTATATATGCGTGAAGAGTAATATCTGTATCTTTAGGATACCATAAACCAAATTTTGGAGTTCCTTGAAGATATTTGAATATTATTTTTATTTCCTGAAGATGTGATTCCTTTGGATTTGCTTGGAACCTTCCAATAATTCCTACCGCCAGGTCTAGTACCTATTAGATAAAGTAGACTTCCAATCATAGATCTATATGTTGGTTGGTTCATTGCAGGTGATTCATTGTCAGAACTGAGAATGCATCTTGTTACCATTGCAGTATATACTGGTTTAGAATCTTCCATTCCGTACTTCTTCAAAATCTGCTTGAGATATTTAGATTATGAAAGAAAAATACCATCTTTTGTTTGTTGTACTTGTAGACCAAAAAAATAAGTAAGTTCATCAAGTAAGGACATTTCAAATTCTTGTTGCATAACCGAGGCAAAGTTCTGACTCATAGATTCGTCATTGCTTCCAAAGATGATATCATCAACATAAACAACAATAATTAGCAGTTTATCATTTTCAATCTTTGTATGTAAGTTATTGTCTGCAGAACCTTTTGTGAACCCTTGTTGTTGTAGATATTTGTCAAGGCAATAATACCAAGCCCTTGGAGCTTGTTTCAATCTATAAAGAGCCTTTTTGAGCTTGCATACAAGTTTTACATCATTTCCTAGAATGAATAATTTCGGTTGCTCAATATAAACTTCTTCTTCTAAATATCCATTAAGAAAAGTTGATTTTACATCCATTTGATATACTTTGAATTTTCAAAAACTAGAAAGAGCAAGAAACATTCTTATGGCTTCAAGTCTGGAAACAGGTGCAAAAGTTTCTTCAAAGTCTATACCTTCTTGTTGAGCATACCCTTTACAAACAAGTCTTTCTTTGTTTCTAATAACCTCTCCATTTTCATTCAACTTATTCTTAAATCTCCATTTTCTTCCCATAATATTTTTATCATGAGGTCTACGAACTAATTCCCAAGTATCATTCTTTTCAATTTGGTCAAGTTATTCATCCATGGCCTTAACCCAACATTCATCTTTACTAGCTTCATTTACATTCTATGGTTCTATGGAGGATAGTAAAGCTAGATAAATGGAGGTACCTGTAAGAGTTGTTCTTGTATGTATTCTAGACCCTTTTTCTCTTAGAATTTGAGATTTTGGATGATTCTTTTGAACATACCTAGACGGAGTCTTTTCCTTATCTATTGTATCTTCTTATGGTGCTTCATTGGTTTCTTCCTCTATATCATTTTGATTTTATACGGGAAAGAATTCACTGTCTTCCTCATTATCATATTCCTCTGTTGATTTCATTTGTTACAGATTTATGCATGCTTCATCAATTACTACATCAATGCATTCAACAATTTTTTGAAGTCTTTTATTATAACATTTGTATCCTTTACTTCTGGATGAATAACCAAGAAGAATTCCTGCGTCTTCTCTGGGTTCAAACTTACCAAGTTTTTCATCAGTCCTCTTGATGAAACATTTACTTCCAAACACTCTAAAGTGTTTTACAATAGGAGGCTTACCATACCAGAGTTCATATGGAGTTTGATCACTATTTACACGAACATTAGCTTTGTTGAGAATAGTCACGGCAGTAAATGAAGTTTCACCCCAGAAGGTTGCAGGAGTTCCAAATTCATCAAGCATAGCTAGAGCCATCTATTGAACTGTTATGTTCATTCTTTCCACTACGCCATTTTGTTGAGGAGTTTTTGCGACTGAGAACTACCTTTTCATTCCATGTTATTCACAAAAACAAAGAATTCATCTGATATGAATTATCCCCCTTGATCATATCAAAGACATTTGATTTTTTGATCTGATTCATTTTCAACTAAAGCTTTGAAGGCTTTAAACCTTTCAAATGCTTCATCTTTATTCTTTAGTTGACCTATCTAACACATTCTAGAAAAATCATCAATGAATAAAATAAAGTATTCTTCTCCAGCAGGTGACTTTTTCCTTGTTGGTCCACATAAATTAGTATGAATGAGTTGAAGAGGCTTACTTGTTGATCCTTCTTTTCCAATGAAATGAACTCTAGTTTTCTTACCGACTTGACATGGTTTTCATATGGTATTTTCTGGAATGCTGATATCGGGAAGATCATAGACCGCCTTGAGCCTGCATGCTTTTTGTATTTGAGAAAAGATTAGATGCCCCAATCTTCTGTGCCATAGCCAATTTCATCTATTTTTCTTAGATAGCATTGTTTTTATCCTCCTTTGAGTATTTATAAATTGTTTGGAGTTCTTGTACCTTTGATAACTATCTTTCATGTATAAATCTCACGAACCACACATCTTTTTGATTGAAACACAACTTCATTTCCTTGATCACACATTTTACTGACACTTAACAAGTTATGATTTAAACCATCTACATACATGACATTTCCAGATTTAACCTTTTCTTTCAAAAAACAGAACCTTTACCTTTAATGACAGCTGGTGTGTCATTTCCAAAGGAGACATTCTTTTCCTTTTCTAAAGCATTATATGAATGAAGTTTCTCTTTATCACTTGTCATGTGTTTGGAGCATCTGCTTTCGATGTACCACTGATTCTCTTGTCCTTCTACAAATAGAGTTATGCCACATCTTTCTGAATGAAATTCCTTCTTTATCCATATCTTGGAATTTGATGATGTTTGCTCCTTTTGAAGTGTTGGCCAAAATTTTCTCCTACATTCAGATTCTTCATGACCAAAGTTATTACAAAACGAACATTCAATTTCATCTTCAAGAGGAGAAACTTTGTTATAGGAACTTTTCTTAATTCCTACTACGCTCCTTTGATTTCATGCTTCTCTAGTCATAATGGTTTTGTAAGCAACACATTGAGAAGCCTTATGCCCAAAGTTCTGGCATGAAAAACATTGTCCATTAAAGAAGTTTCTACGATCATAGAATATTTTGGCATTGTTTACCTGTTGGTTGATGCTTCTATTGATGCTTATCCTCAGAGTAAATTGAGCATGATTTACCTGATGAGTACTTTTAGGATTTTGCTGACGATTGAGATACTGTTCACTGGTTTTTGCTGCATCAAGATAGCTTCAGGTGGAGGTTGATGGCTTTTGTGATTGGGATGATTCTTCAGTATATCCAAGACCTATATTTATAATAGGAGAATGTTGAACTTTGATGATTTCATTTAAAGTTTTTGACCCTTTAGCAAATCTAAGATTAAGAGATTTTGTCTTCTCAAGTTCTTTTCTTGGACCCACAACTTCACATTCTAGTTTTTCATTGTACTTTTCTCTTTCATTGAGTTGATGTGTCAACATGTCTATGATCATATTCTTTTCTTCTAAACAAATTTTGATTTTTGTGATTTCTTCAAGAAAGTCTTCCTCTTCTAAGGCATCCAAAAAATCATCATTGTCATAAGCCATGAGTAGTTTATAAGATTTTTCATTTTCATCTTCATCACTATTAGATAAACTATCACTATCTTCACATGTATAGTAAGTTCTTCTATTAACAACCTATTCTCTATTGCATTTTCTGTATTCCTTTCTCTTTTCATATTTATCTTTATGAGGAAATTTGGTAGCATATTGGCTGACTCTACCACAAGAAAATAATTTGAATGGTAGCTTACCTCTGAATCTTTCGAAACCCCTTTGAAGTTTCTTGACAAATTTTGCCTCATATTCTTCTTCTGAAATACATCTTGATTCATTGTGATCTTCCTTTTCTTTTCCCTTTGTTGAATCTTTGAAAGTGACTTCTCTCATACCTGATGGACCTCCTTTCCGCATTTCAAAGGTAGTTAGAATTCCATGAATTTGAACCATAGTAATAGAATGAATATCCTTCTTTTCTTCTATGGTAGATACATTTGACTCAGATTTAGAAGACAAAGATCTCAAAATTCTCTCTACTAAATTAGCCTCCTTTATCTCTTCACCCATATTCTTCATACAATTAACAATCTCATCTACACATAAAAAGTAACTAGAAATACTTTCATCACTATGCATCTTAAGAGTTTCATTTTGAATTCTAAGAGTTTGAAGCTTAGCACGTTTTACCTGGGAGTCTCCTTCGTATATCTGAATGATGTTGTCCCATTTCTCTTTGGTTGTCTTTAACGAAATGACTTTGACGAATTTTGATTTTGACATACTTCCCAATAAAGTATTAACTGCTTTGGCATTAGTTTCGTATAAATTCTTACCTACTGTATCTGTAGGTATTACTGCTGGAAATTGATATCCTCCTTCCACAATTTCCCAAACATCGGCTCCAAGCGATTGAAGATAAGCTTTGGTTCTTATTTTCTAATATACCAAGTTGTTCCCATTGAATATTGGTTGTCTGATAGATCCCATGCCTTTGTGATTATTCATCTTGAAAGATCTCTCTTCAAGTGATCAAGCTTCTTCTGAAGGACTTGCTTTGATACCAATTGTTGGAAATAATACTGAGAAGGGGGGTGAATCAGTATTTTCAATTCAATAACTTTTCAATTCCCAAACAGATTTATATATGCTACTTCAGTGAAGTGAACTTGCATGTGTATGCAACTATGATTAGGGAAACCAACATATACCTAGATAACTTATGATTTAGTCAATTTATCATGTGTTGATATTTACTCAGTGCATCAGTATCTTATTATATAGTAACTATGTGTAGTAATAACATAATAAACCATCACAAATAAACAACACACATGAACACCAAGATTTAAGGTGGAAACCCAATGCGGAAGAAAAACCACCTGCGGTTGTCGTCTCTGTCTTCTTTTAAATAAAGAAAATTTGTTTACAATCTTGTACTGGTGCAGACTCATACCAGTACAAAGGCACCCACTTGTAGAAGGCTACAACCTTCTCTCATTTTCCATCTTCTACTGGAAGGGAGCTGCAACCCCCTAGCTCTTTCACTAGCCGATGTGTTTACTAGTACATAGGCACCGACCTACAGAAGGCTACAACCTTCTCTCTTCCTCCAGGGACCATGTTTCATTAATTTTTCGACTGGATGCTCGTGGTACACAAGAATACAATATGAAGGCCTCGTTTCATCAAATTTTCATACTGGACCCATCAAAAACTTTGAAACTCAAACTGCATCAACCGACAATTGGTTAATCTAAACAATCATATCATTGTCACCAAAACACTGTGTTGAACCTAGAAACCTGCATCATCATTCAGAACCAGTTGCAACCTCAAAAATCATACATCAAAATGCATACGCTACTTTACTGAACCCAACCTGCGTGTATATGCTACTTCCTTTAACAAAATTTGTGCATACCTTCATAACTACTGAATCAAATCTATACCAACCAATAATATTCTAAACATCTACTATCAATATGCAGATATCTAAATAGTCAACATCAAAGCTAACCCTTGTCACTTAATCAATCAATCAATCAGACATAAACTCTTTATGCGTTCAATTTTACATTCAGATCTAAGAAGACTTCATTGACAGGTAGTAGTAAAAAAATAGTAGTGATCAAATAGATCAGTCTTTTCTGAACAATAGGCTTTTCCTTTGCATACGCTACTTGGAGGAGTTGAACCTGCGTGTACACGCTCCTTTACCAAGGCAAACCAACATATAGATCTACAAATATTAACTCACAACTTTGCTGCTATTCCAGACATTAGACATACCCAGATCATGACATTTAAAGAATAAAACATGTGCAAGCAATCAGATCTAGCCCAACCAATATCAGATCATCCAATGATAAGTCAATTCAGGTCTCATGATCTTAATCCAACATTGAATTCAAGGTGCACAAAATATTTCAGATTATATCATAATCATAGCACCTGAAACATCAAATATACTTCAAATAGAAGTATTCCTGAGAAACCCTTTCACTTGCACACTTGGCCCTTTGATCTTCTTCTCCTTATATAGTTTTGGCCTTCCTCAATACCTCAGACCAAAACCACTCTTAGGACCTTTGGTATTCTTGGACGGGATCAAATAGTCATTACTTCGCTCAATATTGTGGGCTAATACCATGGTATTGACCATTGGTATCCTTTACTCTTGAATTTCCTTGATTTTCCAACCCATACGCACTTTTCCTCTTGTGAAAGCGCATGCATACGTATACACTCTTTTTGTTATGTGAACCTACATGTATACATTTGTTTTACAAGGTGAACCCTGCATATATAGCTTAAACTATCTGAAAACATCCTTTTCCTTCAACTTCTTGATTCTGATCAGTGGACCTTTGTTCCAACTTCATGTTCTTCTGTACCAATGCCTTGTTACCTCTGAATTGACCTATTATATTGTGAGTTTCCTTTTATCAAATCTGAGCGGACCTGTGAGTGAGTTGCCATCAAGGACAACACATGTATCATAATGCCAACATAAGCTTGGAAGAACATAAGGCTCTGATCTTGGCTCAGAATTTCTTGTATTAACCATGGTAAATTCACTAGCATGCTCAATAACAGTTCTATTAGGGTCACATTCATGGATTTGTAGCCTAAACCATTTGAAATAAAACAGAACTAATTTGAAGGATTTAAAGTCAAACTCAAGTATATCATCCAAATACCAATATTATTGGATGTCTGTCACCTCTAGAGGAAACATTGATAACCTAAAATACTACATTTGCTAATCTAGATAGTCTTTGATGTCAATATGGCAATTTTTTGGGATACTAGATGATGATTTGAAGCCAAGCAGAACAAATCCAACAACATTACATGCAAATTAGATCCATGAAGAAACAGGAGCATTATTTCGGAAGAGTAGCAACATAGGAAGGAGCAAAGAGTAACACGCATCGGAGAAAGAGATAAAGGGAATAAATAAGAACCCAATTAGAAGATTAAACCATGGAAACCCTTTAAAAGTCCACAACACATCGAAGGTTAACATATCGGCAATATAACATATCGGCGGCTTTATCAGCTAGCTTTATCATATGTCACATTAAAACCTACAATTATGATTTGAGCTACGGACCTAACTGCTTCAATAAAACACGCCCTAATGTAATATCGCGTCTGCCTCATTGGAAGTCATATCGCTAGTCTTAAAGAAATGTCACACCAAAACGCCTGATTGCAATATGCACTGTGAACCCGATGGTTCCATTATAATACACCTTATCGCATCCATTGTATCATGTCAAAAATCATAAAGGGATGTCACGTTCAAAACACCGATTGCGATTGTATTGCAGACCGTCAATTATGATAGAGTGGTGGACCCTAGACCACCAATTGTGATAGTGTGGTTGACCTAACAGAGTTATCAAAACAATTTAATATAATATCACATCTAGTAGGGGCAATCGACAATTAGCTATGTTATGAGAACGACTTGTAAAAGACCTCTGAAAGGTACGATTGTGATTGAGGTGATTACGTGGATGTGGGACCTCATGTGGGTACAACCTCTCTTATTAAATTTTATGTAAATACATAAGTCTGTGAATAATTGGATGAATATTCATAATTCAGCCTCTCCCTCTAATGAACATCTCTCTTGGTTATTGGTGAGACTCATATAAATACGGTTTAAAATGCCTCACCTCAAGCATCGATCTCGGCATCAGGCATAGAGAACAATTGACAATTCACAACTCATGAACTTGAAGAAATAGAGAGAGCCAAAGGTCAAAGATGGAATTTGAAGGTCCAGTGTGAAGAAGGTAGCCGAAGGTTTAGCAAAAAGGAAGGAAGCCAAAGGTTGAGCAAGTCTATTGGTTGGGTTAATCTCTAAAAGCGCTCAAACCTGTAATCTATGGAAGAAGTACAGAATGCAATATGGAGAATAGTTCTATAAATGAAATAATGGTTCATCAGTCATTGCTTGAAGGAAAAAATATACTACATCAGCATTGAAGTATGTACGAGTATATTCCTTGGAATTAAGACAGTGAGAAGCAGTCACTCCTTAAGCAGTTATGTAGTGCAGACCACGGTCTGTTACAAGGATCACAAGGACAGGGAGCAGTGTAATACAATCAAAACATTTCTTGACAAAGAAAAACTATAGGGTTGGAGCCCATGGGGTTGGTGCCTCAGAATTGGAAGGATTGGTGTCCTTGGAGTTGGTTCTCCTAAATCCAAGGTTGGTGCCCTAACAATATAGGGTCAGATTCCTAGAGGTTGGAGCCCCATCAAAGTCCAAGTTGGTGCTTGACAAAATTCATCGGATATTTTTTTCAATCTTATTCTATATTTAATAAAATCACTTCTTTGATTAAAATTGTAAAGAATCTAAACTAGTAATAATAACAATTGAAAAGAAATATTGATTCAACCCCCTCCCAGTGTTTCCAACAATTGGTATCAAAGCCAGCTTCTTTGTAATTAGCCTAACCACTGGAAGAAGGATTATTAGTTACAATAAAGTATCAAGAAATTATAGGAAGGCTTCCCTTATTCGATGGCACAAATTTTGGGTTTTGGAAAAAGAGAATGTCTTACTACTTAATGTCTCTTGGACCTGAAGTTTGGAACTCTGTTTTGAATGGGTATTAAGCTCCTCCCACTCTTCCTACTGATCAAGATGAAAGGAAAACATACATTGCAAATGCCAAAGCTCTAACTTCCATTAATAGTGGAATTATTGATTCTGAGTTTACCAAAGTCTTGAATTGTGCCTCAGCCAAAGAATTATGGGATAATCTAGTCAACTTATATGATGGGGATTCCAAAGTTAAGAAGGAAAAGCTTCAAACTCATAGGAGGCAGTTTGAAAGTCCGAAAATGGATGATGAAGAATCTATTGCATCATACTTCCTTCGAGTAGCTGAAGTAGTCAACTCTCTTAAATGTTTGGAAGAGAAGATTGAAGAAAGCATTTTTGTTCAAAAAATCTTAAGATCTCTCTCAAACAAATTTGACTCCAAAGTAAGTGCTATAGGAGAAATGAAGGACCTAGATACTCTCAAGATGGATGAACTTCATGGAATCTCATTTCCTATGAGATGAGAAAAGGAATCCCAAGTTCCAAAGATGTAGCATTCAAGGCTTCAAAATCAAAAAAGGGGAAAGAATGGAATACCAGCAGTGATGAATCTAATGCTAAATCCAAATTGGCGCAATTTGTACGAAGACTAAAGAAAGGATCCAAGCTAAAAGATGAATCTGATGAGGATGAATATGTGGTCATAAAAAAGAAATCATCCAAAGGAAGTAACGATGAATCAGATGAAGAAAATGACTATGTTGGAAGAAAGGAAGTATTATTTATGGCATTCACTAAAGATGATGAATCAAGACAGGAAAACAAAAAAGATACAAAGGAATTATTAACAAGTGCCATTGAAGAAAATGAAAAGTTACGAAAGAAGGTCATATCACTTAAAATAGATAAAGAGGAAGCTAAAAGAAGGGAAGACGTCATATATGAAAGACATGAAGCTGAAATAGTATCTCTCAAGAAAGAATTGGAACAAATCAAAATAACTTGGCAAAGTTCTCAAACACTTGATCACATTCTCAACACTCAAAAATCTCAAAGTGACAAGTCCAGGATTGTTTTTAAAGAAGAATGATCAAGTACTAAGGATAATGCAAGAAGCTATGCTGATGTACTTTGTAGCAACCAAAAAGAAGAAAAATCATCTCATCAAAGGACCGTCTCAAATCCAAAGAATGAAGAAAGAGAAACTCCAAGAAATAAGGTTTATTCAAATCATGGCTATTATAACAGGTACCAAACTATCTTTCTTGGGCATTGTTATTATTGTAAAAAAATTGGTCATCAAGCTAAACATTGCATGGCTCGTAAGAATGAAGCACCAAGATTGAAGGATCAGAAAAACAAACCATGTAGTCTCAAAGGGCAAGGACAAATCAAGACCTTCAACTCTTTTGATCCTTTGGCCAAATTTGATCCAATCTATTCATTATGTAATGATATTGAACATAGTGAACAAAATTTCCCCCTCAAAATAAGAGAAGAAAAAGATGAAAATCCTAATACGGATAAATGTGGTCTAGCTTTATGTGCTCACAGTGAGGAAAATATTTGGTTTGTGGATAGTGGGTGCTCCAGAAATATGACAGGTGACAAAAGGAAGCTTGTCTCATTAAACAAAAATGAAGGAAATGTATCCTTTGGGAATGGATTTGCCAAAATTGTTGGAAAAGGAACTGTTACCCTTATTAATGGAAAAGGAAAGGCTCAAAATGCTTTTATGGTAGATGGGCTCAAACACAATCTCTTGAGTGTTAGCCAAATTTGTGATCAAGGACATAATGTTGTCTTTAGCACTAAAAATTGTGAAATAAGGAACTCTTCCTCAGGAGAAATTGTAGTGAAAGGAGTTAGAACATTAGATAAAATATACATTTTGAACAAAATTAAAGAATATAAATGTTATCTAAGTCAAGCAGATGAAAGATAGTTGTGGCATAAGCGATTGGGGCATACAATTTTTGATAACTTGATCAATATCAACAAAATAAATGTATTAAGGGACATTCCAAAGATGTTCAAACCATATCAAGTTGTATGTGGCCCATGTCAACATGGCAAGCAAACTAGAACTAGCCACAAGACTAAGGAATTATCCACATCAAAGCCTCTAGAGATCATTCATGCATATTTATGTGGGCCAACCAGAACTCCAGCACTCTAAGGAGAAAGGTAATTTTCTTTATTTGTTGATGACTATGCTAGAATGATGTGGGTATATTTCATAAAATACAAATCTGAAGCATTTGAATGTTTTAAGAATCTTAAAGCTCTTGTAGAAAATGAAAAGGGCTCAAAAATTAAATTTCTGAGAACAGATAAAGGGGGACAATTCACATCAAAAGAATTTGATGAATTCTATAACGAACATGGAATCAAAAGAGAATTATCTGTTGCTAGAACACCTAAGAAAAATGGGGTAGTTGAAAGGATAAACCAAATTGTTCAAGAATGGAAAGAACTATGTTACTAGCAGCTGACTTGCAGCCAAAATTTTGGAAGGAAGCAGTCGAGAAAATAGTTTATACCTTGAATTGAACTCAACTAAGACCAAATAATCAGAAGAATCCTTATGAATTATGGAAAGGAAGACCTGCTTAAGTAAAATACTTTAGGATTTTTGGAAGAAAATGCTTCATAAAGATCAATGATGACTCACTAGGAAAGTTTCATTCTCGGGTTGACGAAGGAATATTTCTTGGATATTCTACCAGCAGCAAAGCTTACAAGTTCTACAATAATCAACTATGGAAAATAGTGGAAAGTATTCATGTAAATATTGATGAAGGCCTTCTAGAGAAGAAAATTGAAGATCATGAAGTTTACCCCTTTATTAAAGAAAGTGAAGAAGAACCTAAAAAGGAGGGAAAAGATCAAGAAAAACAAAAAGAAAAAGAACCATCTCAAACTCCTTCAAAAGTGAAATTCCTCCAAAAAAATCACCCAAAAGAGAAGATTATTGGCAATGTAGATGAAGGAATACAAACCCAAACAAGGATGATGAATACACCAAAGAAAAATTATGCTGCTCTCCTATCTATGATAGAACCAGAAACTTTTACTAAATAAACTAAGGATCCTCATTGGGTGGAAGCCATGGAAGAAGAAATGTCTCAAATCGAGAAAAATGATACATGGGAGCTGGTACCTCGTCAAAGGGTAAAAATATAATTGGAACTAAGTGGGTGTTCAAAAAAAAAAAGAATGAAGATGGAAAAGTCATCATGAATAAGGTAAGACTTTTCTATAAGGATTATTCACAAATTGAAGGAAGTGATTTTGAAGAAACCTTTGCACTGGTAGCTTGTATGGAAGCTATAAGGATGTTCTTGCCATTTTCTTGCTAAAAAGGACTCAACGTCTATCAAATGGATGTAAAATCAACATTTACGAATGGGGAACTCAAGGAAGAAGTCTACATGGATCAACCATAACGTTTTGATCTAGCATAAGGAAAAGACTTTGTATGTAAGTTGAAAAAAAACATTATATAGTTTGAAACAAGCTCCTAGAGTGTGGTACACAAGATTGGATCACTATATACAACAAAAAAACTTCAAAAAGGGGGTGGCATGAAGTAAGCTCTACATGAAGATGGATAAGGATAAATCACTAATAACCCTTGTATATGTTGATGATCTAATTTTTGCTAGCAATAATGAGGAAATGAGCCGCGAGTTTGCTCAAAATATGTCAAAAGAATTCGAAATTTCAATGATTGGTGAGTTATCCTACTTCCTTGGAATACAAATATCAAAAACCATAGCAAGTATGTTTATCTCTTAAACAAAATATCTCAAAGAAATGCTTAAAAGATATGGAATGGAACAATGTGCACCTATGAGCACATCGATGACCACAAACTGCAAATTAAGCAAAGATGATGAATCCCCCTGGTAGATGCAACTCTTTACAGGTCAATAATTGGGGCTCTCTTATGCTTAACTGCTACAAAACTCGACATTATTCAAACAGTGGGAATGGTGGGAAGATTTCAATCAGCTCCTAAGTAATCCCACATGTTGGTTGTGAAAACACTTCTCAGATACTTGAAAGGAACTCCTGAATTTGGTCTTTAGTATCCCAAAAGCACAAATATTACAGTGACAACTTATATCGATGTTGATTGGGCTGGAAGCATGGATGATCATAAAAGCACCAGTGGAAATGCATTTTTATGGGAGATTTCTTGGTAGCTTGGCTCATCAAAAAGAAATAATCTATATCTTTGCCTATAGTTGAAGCCGAATATATAGCCGCAACTGACTATTGTACACAAATACTATGGATGAAGTAATCTTTGAAGGATGTTAACATAGAAACTAAACTGCCAATCACCATCTATTCTGACAAAACAAGTGCTATCAGTCTCTGTAAAAATCCAGTGATGCACTCAAATACCAAACATATACAAATCAAGTATCAATTTCTCCATCAATAGGTGGTTGAACAAAACATCAAGTTTGAATATATCAATACTAAGGAACGTATTACAAATATTTTCACCAAACCTCTTCCTCAAGAAGCATTTGAACATATCCATCAAAAGATGGGGGTTATTTCTTTAGCATCACACTAAACTGATTCTTAAGATTTCACATGACAGGAGGAGCAATTTGATAGGGTAAGTAGTTTGACAAGGGGATCCCTTGTGCACTCCTTTACCATTGATGTCAAAGGGGGAGAGAATAAGAATATTGCCATCATTGACAAAGGGGGATATTGTTGATCTAGATTGTCATTGATGTCAATATGAAAATATTCTGGGATACTAAATGATGATTTGAAGCCAAGCAGAGCAGATCCGACAACATTACGTACAGAGCAGATCTGTGAAGTAACAGGAGCATTACGTCAAAAGAGTAGCGACATCGGAAGGAGAAAAGAGGAACACGCAGTGGATAAAGAGCTGAAGGGGAGAAATAGGAACCCAGTTGAAAGATTAAACCATGGAATACCCTTTAAAAGTCCATAGTGCATGGAAGTTTAGTATATCGAAAGTATAAAATATCGGTGGCTTTATCAGCAGGCTTTATCATATGTCACTTTAAAATCTACGATTACAATTTGAGTTGCAGACCTGACTACTTTAATAAGACATGCCCTAATGTAATATTGTGTCCACCTCGTCGAAATTGATATCACTAGTCTTAAAGAAATGTCACACCAAAACCCCTGATTGCGATATGTATGGGGACTCGATGGTTCCATTATAATATGCCTTATCTCATCCACCATATCATATCGAAAATCATAAATGGTTGCCACAGTCAAAATGCTAATTGTGATAGTATTATGGACCATGGATTTTGATAGAGTGGTGGACCCTAGACCACCGATTGTGATAATGTGGTGGACCCAACAGATTTATCAAAACAATTTGATATAATATTGCATCCAGTAGAGGCAATCAGAAATCAACTATGTTACAAGCACGACTTGTAAAAGACCTTCGAAAGTTGTGATTACAATTGAGGTGATGACGTGGATGTGGGACCTCATGTGGGTACGCCCTCTCCTATGAATTTTTTTGTAAACAAACAAGCTTGTGAATAATTGGATGAATATTCATAATTCAGCCTCTCCCTCCAATGAACGTGTCTCTTCGTTATTAGTGAGACTCGTATAAATACAGGTTAAAACACCTCACCTCAAGCATCGATCTCGGAATTGGGCACAAAGAAGAATTGACAATTCACAACACGTGAACTTGAAGAATCAGAGAGAGTCGAAGGTCGAAGATGGAAGCCGAAGGTCTAGTGTGAAGAAGGAAGTCGAAGGTCCAACAAAAAGGAATGAAGCCGAAGGTCCAACAAGTTTGTTGGTTGGGTTAATCTCTAGAAGGGCTCAAACCTGTAATATGTGGAAGAAGTACAGAACGCAATCTGGAGAACAATTATGTAAATCAAATAAGGGTTCATCAGTCATCATTTGAAGGAAGCAATAGACTACATTAGCATTGAAGTATGTATGAGTATATTCCTTGGAAGTAAGATAGTGAGAAGCAGTCGCTCCTGAAGTAGTTATGTAGTGCAAACTGCGATCTGTTTCAAAAATCACAAGGATAGGGAGTAGTGTAATATAATCAAAACATTTCTTGACAAAGAAAAGCTATAGGGTCGAGGCCCTTAGGGTTGGTGCCTAAGAATTGGAATTATTGGTGTCCTTGGAGTTTTTGCTCCTAAATCCAAGGTTGGTTCCTTGACAAGATAGGGTCGGAGACCTAGAGGTTGGAGCCTCATCAAAGTCCAAGTTGGTGCTTGGAAAAATTCATTAGATATTGTATTCAGCCTTATTCTATATTTAATAAAATCATTTCTTTGATTAAAATTGTAAAGAATATAAACTGGGAATAATAACAATTGAAAAGAAATACTGCTTCCCCCCCCTCTTAGTATTTCCAACAGCAATATCCCACTATCGGAAGTTTTCATCTTTTCATCCAAACTTTTGATGTGAAATTTGCAACCATTAAACCACATTTTCTTGTGTCGTTTCAACTACAATATGCCAAACACATAAAAAATGCATTGTCAATTGATAAACATATTTGTACTTGGAAATTTTGCAAATTAAGAAAAAAAACGCACCATATTGTCAATATAATTGTAAAAAAAACTAAGTAGTATGGGTGAATATGCTTGCTTGATAATATTTTAAACCATATGCTAAATCAATTTCCCTCTGTGTAATATTGGTATCTCCACTACGTTCAACTTATTTGACCAATGTAGACATATAATACCATTATAAACTACCATTATTAGCTTATTTGCATTGTTCAATCCATACCTTTTTTCAATCAAAATTGTTTGCAATGTATAAATGTATTGCATCCCACTCTCGACTTATTGTATTAAAATAAAACAATTCACATACATATAATTGGTTACCATGTATACCTTCATAATAATGGACTATGAAGGAAAACTAAAAATTAAATATATGATATACATAAAAACAAAAAATTCAAATGTACTATAAATCTCCACTATCTACTTACATCTGACTTTCCTCATTCTACCTTTCTCCAATAGGTGCTCCCCTTCAAATTTTCTCATGGAGTTGACATTCCAAATGCAATACAATAGATTAATACTTTTTCCTATTATAGGACTATATTCACTAATATAAACCATGGCTTGATATACCATATATCCCTCTACCATAGAACCCTCAAGACGTGCTCTTTGTCTGATGAAGGCCTTCAGTGATTTCAAGTGCCTCCAACCATCCACATTGATGTTGTGTGTACAAGTCCACACTTTTAAACTCCTCAACTTGGTGTATGAGGTAGTGTTCTTGTGCATTGAAAAATGTTAGAGGTAGATACTTTTGCATTTCACACATTAGATGACAACCATCTACAAATGAATCAATAAAATCACAAGTTTCAAGAAAAAAGTATATAGTACATGACAAGTAAAACACATGCAGTGAAATATAAGTTGTACAATAAATTATTGAACAAATTACACTTTGCACATAAATCTCCACTTACCTCATGTATTTTCCAAGATCATATATAGCTTGTTTGACATTTTTTTCAAAGTTGTGTGGGAGAGATAGAGGTCTAACATATTGTAACAAAAATAATGATCAATCATTATTTATTCCCAAATTGGTAGAAAAAAAAGCTAACAAGATGTTTCACCAATGTTTAAATATATACACCAAAATTATTACCTTAATCAACATATTCCCATCATGAGTTTTTACCTCACGTAATTCACATTTATTAGTTAGGATATTCTTTATGTTTGAAGAAAATCTAGTTGGAAATTTAATTCTTTTAAATAACCTATTTAACATCCTTTTGAGGTTTTCCTTTTTCAGCCTGAGGTGAAATTTCAAGCGCTAACAGGTGTATGAAGTAGTGTTCTTGTGCATTGAAAAATGTTAGAGGTAGATACTTTTGCATTTCACACATTAGATGACAACCATCTACAAATGAATCAATAAAATCACAAGTTTCAAGAAAAAAGTATATAGTACATGACAAGTAAAACACATGCAGTCAAATATAAGTTGTACAATAAATTATTGAACAAATTACACTTTGCACATAAATCTCCACTTACCTCATGTATTTTCCAAGATCATATATAGCTTGTTTGACATTTTTTTCAAAGTTGTGTGGGAGAGATAGAGGTCTAACATATTGTAACAAAAATAATGATCAATCATTATTTATTCCCAAATTAGTAGAAAAAAAATCTGACAAGATGTTTCACCAACGTTTAAATATATACACCAAAATTATTACCTTAATGAACATATTCCCATCATGAGTTTTTACCTCACGTAATTCACATTTATTAGTTAGGATATTCTTTATGTTTGAAGAAAATCTAGTTGGAAATTTAATTCTTTTAAATAACCTATTTAGTGTCATTCTTTCCAGCCTTCCTCCAGTGATCAAATATGCTCTTACAAAGTGATTTTGAAGTGTCAAGGTCAAATTTTGTCATTTCAGTGAGTCTTCAAGCAAAATTTGGTCACTAGGCATTAGGTCTAGGGGTTTGCTCTCACTCTTTTCAAAGTTTCCAAAATGCCAATTTATGTCACTATTCAGCTGAGTCTATCATCATTCATAGGGTTTTCATTATCATCTCAGTGTCTAATGAGTCATTTTACACCTTGTTCATGCTTCAGCTGCGCCTAGGTAAGGTCATTTCCC